>PISX010028259.1:0-21814 GCA_004024625.1 Mellivora capensis
GGGGCATCTGTGGGGGCATCTGTGGGGGCAGCTGCAGAGACCCTTTGTCTTTCTGGCCCCCTCTCCATTGTGCTGTCTCTTCTGACTGCCACTGTGAGTGGGGCATCTCCCCTGTGGGGTGGCCCTGGCTGTCATGAGGCTGTCACCACCCGGGGAAGGAGGGGGAGAGATTTTGTCACCTTAAAGATGTAAATAAAATGTCTCCTTGAGCCGTGAGCAGAGCAATGGCAACCTGGAGACTCTCCCTGGATCCCTGGGGGCTTGTAGCCAGGGAGGCTGGTCCCTTAGAAGCTGTCACACTGCGGAAGGACAGGACCTCTGGCTAAGGTAGAGAAGCTGATTGGTCCAGGTGGTTGGATTATTGTAGACAGACGGGGTGCAGGAGCCTAGAAATTTCCCTGGGGTCCCTCTGCCCGCCTCTAGGGCAGGTTCTGCCCAGGTCTCCTGAGCTGGCACCGAGCGCGCACATTATCCGGAACTGATCGAACCCCGGGCAGTTCGGTCCACTAATGGCCATGCCGTGCGCAGCGCGTGAAGAGCCCTTGGGACGCGGGTGCGTGGAGCGGACCCCGGTCCGGCCGCTGTTGCCGCTGCCTATGGAGACCAGAGCGAACCACACCAAAAGGGCCGGATCACCAAGACCGTTGGCGTTTATCAAGTCCCACCGAGGGGAAAGCAAAAGTCACTGCAACAGGAAAGGGTTTTCCAAGGGAAAGATCAGCCTCCTCTTTGGTGACCTGAGAAAGTTTACCACAATTCCATTCAAAACCTTCAGGCACTTGACTTTTTTTTTTTTAATATCTTTTACCTTTTTAATAAAAAGTAAAAAACAAACAAAAAAATACATCAGTGTCCTGAACAGAGCTTCTCTGTGTAAAGGTGGCACTTAACGAGTGACACAGGACCAGACAAAGGAACGGGGCTGCGAGTAGCGATAGGACACGTCAAGCAGCGTCTGTGGGCGTGTACATCGCCAACGGATGTGCGGGCGAGTGTGCGACCTCGTGCGGGCAAACGTGTAAGGATTTGCCTCCATATGTCACACACACACTTATACTGACCTCTTTAGATCGAAGTCCAAGGCACTTTTTACAATGAACAGGTTAAAGCCATTAGTCCAGAACCGTTTCTGGGTACATATCGATGACCGCACTAGTATCCCAAGCTCACCTTGGAGTGTCTCTGGCTGGGGTAACGGCGAGGAGAACTGGTTTGAAAAGAGCTTCGGAATGTGTCCAGATGGTGGAACTAACTTCTCTTGCTGGGTGTCCTCTGGGGAGGACAGGCCTCATGGGACAGGGGCCAGGGGTGGGGGGGTGCTGACTTGCTCAAGGAAGGAGCCCAGATAGAGCTTTTCGGTACTGTGCCGAGCTGGGACCGGGTACCCTTCCAGAGGGACCTGCCCTGGGGGCTGCCTGATACTCCGACGGCCCTTCCCGCATAGGCTAAAAGCAGAAACCCGGACAGGGACTTCGAAGGGCTTCAAGGCTACAAGGCAAGCCCTTTAAAAATCAGACCAGGAAGAGGCTGCCCATTTGGCGCGCCAGGCACGTTCTATGACCTGGAATGGAGCTGTACGACGCGTTTGTTTTTACCCTTATGATTATACAGGACTTTCCTCTGTCAAGTAATTCTGTAAAGGAGGGTCAAAGAGCAAATGGCCTCCTTTCCCAGCTATTAGTGATGCTGGTTACCATTGCTGTGTGGTGAGGCCAGAGCGCTTCAATATCTAATGTCTGTACCGATGACTCGGGGATCTTGTTAAAATGCCAAATTGGATTAAGCAGGTCTGGCCTGGGGCCCAAGAGCTTGCCTTTCTGAGTTCCCAGGTGATGCTGACGCCGCTGGTCTGTGCGTGGCCACATACCCGAATTACTGTCCAGGGGCCTGCTTTCCCCAATTTGCATTGGCTTTCTTGATCTAGACGGAATGATAACTTCGGGGGGGTCAGAACCTATTTGCTGTCTCTAAATGAAAGTCTTAGTCTGAGAAGCGCCAGAAGAGACCGTCCTACTTGGTAGCAGGAACGTATGAGGAGACAAACCAATTACCACCAGTACGTGCGACAGCTGATTGTCAAATTGAGAATCAACTAACGTCCATTACCCAGCGAGTGAGTGACCTGCTCAAAACAGGTGCCCTGGAGTTCCGACGGCTTCAATGGAACCCAGCCCCCCCGGAATCGGGGAGTAGAAGAAGACACCGTGTGTGGAAGTGAGCTCGGCTGTGCACGCGGCCTGGAGCTGGGTGCTCCCGTGCTTTTCCCTCAGAGGAGCCGGCACCGGAGTTTGACAGGACCCCAGGCTTCCCCCGGAGAAACCTGCCGTCTTGTGCTCCTGCGCTAGTCGCGTGCGTGTTCGGTTTGAGACGGGAAGAGACGTGGGCTCAGGGGCCCTGATGCTTCTCGGTGCCCCTTCCCCACCCGGGGCGGTATCAGCCCAGAGTGATGCTCACACTGATTCTAGAAAAACCTTGTTCTGTAACTAAACACACCCTGCTCTCGTCTGGAAATAGGCCCTCTGTCCCTCAGAGGAGGGACGTGAGCAATTCTCCACGTGTCGCACCTGCCATTGAGAGGCGGAGTGCGCGGAGCTCCTGGGCCGCTCGGTGGGGAATGTCTCCCCGATCTGCCAGCGAAGATAGCACCTCGGTGGCAACTCCCTTCCTCTGGCTTCCTGACCGCTCCGGGGGAAGCCCAGCGCTTTGCTGGGTCTTGCTGGGGGTGTCCTGCTTCCTCCGTCACGTCCCCAGGAGCTGTGCTCCCCAGTAGGGGTGTGGGGGGCACGCACGGGGAAGCCTGCTTCCTCCGGGCTCAGGCCAGCCGGGAGGAGCTCATCAGCTCACCGGGGTCTCCCTGCCTGAGGGATGCTCCTTGACTCTGGCGGAGAGCAGCACGGGCCACCTAGAAGTTTGAGTCCTTTGTGTCACCCGAGAACGAGACTTCCTAATGCCAGATCCTGACATTCCCAAAGGAAAGCCCGGGCAGCTGGCTCTGAGGCTCCTATCACTTGCGCGAGGGGACCCTGGCATTTCCACGGGGAACCCCGTCCGTGGATCGGGCTGGCTTGGCACAGCCCCTAAGGGAGTCATGGCTTTTAAAATCCCCTCTGAAATGGCTTGGTGGAGTTTCAGGGACCACAACTCCTCTAAGTTTGGGACAATGTTCCTTTGTCTCTACTGGGCCGCTCTGAGGGCATGAGGACGCGGCCGTGCTGGAGGCTGAGCCCCGGGTCTGGGCGTCTGGCCGCCGCTCACAGCGATATGTACTCAGAAACAGTTGGGGGGCAGCGAGCGACCCTGGGCTGCTGCAGACCAGGCGGGTACAGAACGGTCATTGAAAGTTACAATATATTTTATAATATAGCAATATATTTCATATTTAAAATAAACTGTTATGCTTTCTCCTATCGTTAAAAAATAGCAAGCAGTACAGAGGCAAGATGCAAATTCATATCGAAGCTCACACGGTGCTGAACACTACGGCTTCTGTTCCCGAGTTCGCCACAGAGACGCGCTCCCGCTCTTGCTCTCCTCCGCCCCGCACGGGATGCGGAGTCTGGGACCACGGCGAGTCGTCGCGCCATGAAGATGTCCGATGCAGGTGGACTGTTCCTGGGCGGGACCGCGGGACCCAGCTGGAGAGCGTCATTTATTCTAGGTCCTTCCTCGGACCCGGATGCTGGCCGCTCCAGGCAGATCCGTATTTGATTTGTCACTGATTTCTTTCCCCTTTTTTTGGCTATAAATTCAGCATTTCTTTGGGGATGCTGACTACAGGTGGGTGCTGAGTTTTGTGCTTTTCCTCCATCAGCTTGGCTGGTCACAGCATTTCTTCTGTTCCAGCGCATGGTCCGGGCCCAAGACGCAGCTTCCAGAACATGCTTCTCGGCGCGTACAGAACTCTTCTAAACGACTCTTTGCCCGGCACTTGGCACCTGGATTCGGACGTTGTCCGCTGATGCTTTGTGAATGGTTTTGTTCAAAAGGAACCCCAGTTCGCGTCTGGGCGTCTCCAGCACTGATGTAAGAAAAACAACCCACAGCGACTGGTTTTCTCTGAGGGTATTTACAAGACGCCGCGCTGAGCGCCCATAAAACGATTCCATCTCTCGGGACAGAATCTGCGTGTGACTTGTCTGTCCGGCGGTTCCTCCTAACGTCAACCCACGAGCCCTGACAGAAGCTTTTGGGATGACGGGCACTCCGCTACACTCCACGGCCAGGGGCCCGCAGTCCACGCCGCAGCCTCGGGGACACCCCTTTCTTGGTGGCGTCAGTGGCCCCTTTCCCACGCGGTGCTTCCTTTGGCGGCAGCCGAGGAAGAAGGGACCGGGTGCAGGGCGTGGCCGGGGCGGCCGACTAAGGGGGAGCTGCCCCATGCCGACCGGGAGGCCCCCAGACAGCTCTGCTCTGACGCCACTTTCAGGGAAGCAGAATGACTGCGTGGACGGGGGACGGAGCTGAGGGTTTGAAAGCAGTGACTCAAGGAGCAGGAGCCCAGCGGCGGAGCAATGACTTCCCAGCACCTCAGTGGTACAAGGAACACCTCCTGTTCCTAACCTGGGGTGCGCTGTGGCTGGAGGGACCCCCTAACGGGGACAGAGGTCCCATGCAGCCGACACTACTGATTACTTTCTGTCAACTCAGAGGCAACACCCGAGAGGGGCGGGAAGGGAACAGCCTATCTGCCATCGACTCCCCTAAAATCTGCCGAGTACGTCGTACCCATGCCCGTGACTCTCGTCTTCCTGTTACGCACAGAAAAACTGAGGCACGAGGTGGTCACGTTAATTGGCCCAAGATGTGGGTCTGGCCTTAGAGCTTACTTCCTCTGATTTTCTATCTTTTTTCCTGTTTCCTTCCTTTACTCACACAGAAAGCACTGAGAATCTAAGGGGGAAATCCTCAAATATACTAAAGTCATGATTTCTTCACTGCTGTTCCTTCTTGGCCTTTAACAGACGCTGAGAGCCGCAGGTGCTCGCTGGGAGTTTGCCGGTGCCTGCGTTCCCCGGGCCCCCGGGGCACGAGCTCTGCTGCTGCGCCACGGGCCCTGCTGAGGCCGGAAGTTGGTGGCGACCTGGGGCCTCCCCACCCCCACGCCCCTGCATCTCATGAAGCATTTGGAGAGAGGTGACGTCGTGAAGCTGCACATTAGGGACAGGGACAGGGCAGCTCAGACACTTCATGACAATTTATTGATGATAATGGGACAGCGGTGGCCTTTGACCCAAAGGTACAGATTTGTATTTGGACTTCAGTGTAAGGAGGAGGGAGTCCCTAGTCTGACATAAGTTACCAACTGATGCCATGTCCTAAAATCCCCCGGAGACCCGTGGTCTTAAAGGATCACAGTGTGTCCCCGACTTTGCAGTACGTGAGGCTAGAGTATGGCTTAGGCGATGATGGTGGCTCTACGGTTTTCATTCAAGTGTCCAGACATTTTGGGGACTATTAGGGTTCTCTCCTCGTCACTAAGGTATTAGAAGGGTCCCAGTGGGGCTTGCTGGCGGGCCAGCCTTACAGGAGTGGGCAGAACGCCCTCGGTTGAGTTTAGAGAGAGGTCATTGTAATGGATAGTTCTTACATACAAGCCGATTCTCGAGCAGCTAATGAAACGCCCTCTGTCCCTGAACTTGAGAATAAGGAACCAGAAGGCACCTGACGCCTTTCCCCGTCTGACCGTGACGCTGAGGCACAGTGGGATTTGCCAAAAGGTGGGCCAAGGGGAGGACACCTGGAGGGACTACACTTCGGGCAATCAGTGCTGAGATCACCGGGATTGATCTTGCTCCCGGAGGATGGAGAACTTCCCCGCGCACAGCTGAAACATGGGCTCAGAGAGCAGCCCCAGTTACCGTCTCGAGGTCAAGAAGCAGATTCCATCACCATTCTTTGGCCAAGGAAAGGGACCATACCCAGCTATGGCGCTACCAATAGGCCAAGTCATGCTACTGATGCCCACGTGTTCCTGGGATGCCGGGGCCGCTGCTGCTGGGGACGAGTCCAGCCCCCCCTTCACCACGGCTGCTGGCCTGGTCTTCAGGCTTCACGGAGGGGCACAGCGGGGAGGAGGGCTTACAGAATCCTCCGCAGACCCAGGCGGGTCAACCGCAATCTGGGTGGGGCTGGCCGTGACCTTTGCGTGTCATTCATTCGAGGTCAAGACTAAATCCCTAGACGTGTGAATGTGTACACACGTGTGCCCTGTCACGGTTCCAGTGGGATGGAGAGGGCGAGCAGGGGGGAGCGGGGAGGGCCGTGGATCAGCACCGCCTGCGGCGGTCTCCACCTTGTGAGATAGAACTCTGGCCACGAGGACACCGTGTCTAATCTCATCTGCTTGGACATCATCTGTTTGCGGTTTTGGCTGTGCTGTTACTGGAACGGGAGCACCATCCTTGGGACATAAAAGAGGAGGGGATCTTTCCGATAATCAATCATTAGAAGAACAAGTAACAAAATAAAGAGCCAGCAGCCGATGGAAACACTCCCAGGCACCACCGAGATGAGGGCAAGACCATGCGGGGACAACAGCAGGAAAGAGAGAAAAGAGGAAGTTTAGCAAGAGACCAGATCTTCTGGGAGTAGAAGCTGGGCTCCGGACTCATCTACCTTTAGCAGCCTAGCGATCCCCCTGTCCCTAGAGGACCTGGCTCAGCTCTGATGTCAGGGATGTGACAGTGTCCCATGCACAGCGAAGCCCCCAGAAGCACCACACACAGCTGACACCCTGATACTTTCCCCGAAACATGTGACGTTTCCACCGGCTCGTCCGGCCCCACCCACTGCAGCGAAGCCCTCACAACGAGAGGAGCGGTAAGACCCATGAACGCTGCGAGCGGGCACGTATAGACGTGAAAGACGGCGTCCACACGCCTCCCCCCGCCACCCGCCACGGCGCTGGACCAGGGTGTCTCTCAAGTTTCTTGGAGTTTGAGACAAATTTGAACGCATTTTGCACCAAGATGAACAAAATACAGTAGGAACGAGCTGCTGACAGATCTGGGGCCCCTCCCCTAACCCACAAGCCTCCCTACAAGCTCCCTGGTTCCCAGAATCCCTCATTTGGAGGGGGTCTCGGGTCGGGAGGAGGGGCCACATGGGCCTCTCACCACCACGTGTCCCAGCTCTGCTCTCAGGGAGGCACTGGACCCCTCTGCGCTCCTAATCCCTGGGGTGGGAGCAGCGCTGCCGGGTGCGCGAGGCTGAGTGGAGGCCCCGCACCTCCTCCAGGGGGTCTCCCAGGGCTGTACCTGTGTGCATATGGCCCCTCCCCACATGTACGCACACAGGTCACCTGCTCCCCTGGAACACAGCAGTTTGGATATAAGGAGAAAATTCGGCACAGGCTGTTATTTTCAGAAGGCTGCTTCTCTCTCCAGAAGCCGGCAAGTGTGGCCGGCATTCGTCTCAGACCCAGCAAGGCTGGTGTGCATCCAGGCCGGGCACCTGGGCCGTGTCTGAAGAGGTCCCCGTCTTCAGGGAAGCCCAGAATGTGCCCGACGCCAGCAGACTACCTGAGCTGAAGGCACCCGCACTCGGATTCAAGCCAACTCCACATGCGTCTAGTGCCTGCTGTGTGCGGGACAAGGTGTCAGGACCCCATCTCTTTGGGTCGGGCTCAAGCCAGGCCAGGCCTGCGTTGAGTGTAGGGGGTGTGCGTGCACACACTTGTAGACACACAGCAAAATCTGGCTTTTTATTTCTCTCTCTCTCTCTCTCTCTTTTAGTCTAAATTGGGTTTTATGACTGGTTAAAGTATGGGAGAAAAAACATCTGTTTTGGCAAGTTGTGGGGCTCTCCCTGCCTTTTGTCCTCCAGAGGCTTTCTGAGACAAAAGGCGTGGAGAGGGATGTGCTCAGGACCCCAGTGGTGAGGGACCCCCGCCCAAGCCTGACGCCACCCCCGAGGGACCCTGTCCTGGGCTCCTCCTCGGCCGCCCTTCAGCACCCACCCCTCCCCCGCCCCTCCCCCGAGACCTGAGATGGAGTGTGGATTTCTGTTCCGCCCCAGCCCTGCAGCCAGGGCGCCGCCTGGGGCCGGTCCTGCCACTTCCTCTTCCTGCTCCCAAGCAGAGGCACCTAAACAGAGATTAGATTTCTGGTTTCAAGGCATATCGAACCAAGCACGCTGAATGGACACGAGTCGGGTAATTAGCTCGGTCTCTCCTCTTGACGGTCCCTGGTCCGGTGGGTCCTGGATGGCAAAGTGACCAGGAGAGGGTTGATTTGCATCTTAAGACCTATGGGTAATGCTTCTGGAGGGGGGTTATCTAGCAACTGCTTGAGCTCGTGTACGGGGTCGGGAAGGAGGTGGAGCTGACCCCGAGGGGGCTGTCGGAGGGCGGGGGCGTGCGGGTGGCACCCGCGGGGCCGGCCCGGGCCTCTGCGAGGGCGGACAGGAGCCGCTGCTGCTGGCGCAGGGCGTCGGCGATGACCAGGGGCAGGGAGCCGAAGCCGGCGGCCAGGTGCTCCAGCTTGGACTCCAGGCCGCCGATCTGCTTCTCCAGGTCCTCGCTCCGGTCATTGAGCTCCGTGATCAGGTCGTACATGACGCTCTGCATCTGGACAGGGAGACGGGACAGGGGGACGGGACACCGCGGTCATCGCAGGCGGCCCCGCAGCTGGAGAAAGGACATGCTCCCAGATCACAGTAGGAGCCACGTCCACACCAGCACGCGCGGCCTGGCCCACCCGCAAGAAGACCCGCAGTGCGGGCGGGAACGCGGGCGGCGCAGGGGCAGGGGGCGGGGGCGTCCTGGGGAAGAAGACGGCGAGTCTCGCCTGTCCTTGTGTCCTTGCAGACCGACCTCTCGGCTCAGAGGCTGCGGGAGCCTCGCTGTCAGGGGGCGCCATGCTGGGCGGTGGACGGCGCGGGGACCTGCCGTGGGCCAGTGCCGGACGAGACTGGGCCTTGGCTTCCTTATAAAATAGGAGTAATAACGTCACAGAGTCACGACACTGTTGCCCATGGGCTGTCGGCAGCTCGGCCGCCAGAAGACACGCCATTCGCGGAGACTCACCGCTGGCCTGGTCCGCAGCCACGCGGACCTGCCGTGCGGGGTCGCAGCCCCCTGACTGCCTGGGCCACGAGAGGTCTGCTGTCCCATCTGGGACATCCCGAAGGGCCAGTCCGCCCCCAGAGCTCCCGTGGGCCGGCGGAGGCCTTGGTCCATCTGTTGTGGTTCAGACCACCCCTGCCCTGTCCTGTCTCCTTCATTCCTGAATGGGCCCTGCAGTAACCGTCCCGCCTCACTGCCGTCTCCCCGAATCCTGGCCCTGCTCCACACGGCACCCCACCCCCGATCCTGCTGACCCGCTCAGCTTGTCCCCCTTTTCTCCCACCTTCTGTTGCACGAGCGACAGAAGCTCCAGGTTCTGCTGCACCTGGGCTGGGCTGCCGTCACCCTCTAGGAGGGACCCTCCTTCAGGGGACAGGCCTTTGCCGGCTGTGTCACTGATGTGTCTCAAGGGCCTAAAACAGCACCTGGCTCGTGGGAGATGCTCAACTAAGAGACGCACAAACATACACACGCTGGGGGCGGGGGGGGCAGGGGCTGTCCCTGAAGGAGGTCCTCGAACAAATGGGTGAGCGAGGGAGGCAGGTACGGGTCCCTTCCACCCTCGGCCCGATGTAGGAATTCCACTGATGGGGACAGACGTGTCACAACACGAACTATTCCCAGGTACCTAGAAGGTTTCTCAGCATTTACCAAGGAGACCTGTGTGGCTGAAGGGAAGGAAGGAAGAGCCCGAGGGCCCCCACCCGAGACTGCCTGGGAGTGAACCCTGTGGGAGGCCAGGAGGGTAGGGGGCCTATGGGGGAGCCCCCAGGGCTCTGAGATGCAAAGGGCACTTAAAAGGAATCCAATGAACTTGCCTTCTGAGAATTATGTTATAAAACTGGGTCAGGGCAGAGCTGACGGGGGGGCTCAGGCCCCGGCACCGTTCCCTCCGGCTGCCCGACCACAGATCTGGGAGCCCCAACCGCCCCAGCACAAAGCCCCACTGAGCCCTCCTACACCCCTCAAACCCGGCTCCTTTAATGGCGACCAGGCCACCTGGACTCCAACCTGTACCTCCCGCAGGTAGGCCCCAAGGCTGTCCCGTGGTCCGATGGCTCCCTCATCAGGCCACTTTCTGGTTATAGTTAGCCCCGAGAGCAGTCACCTATGTTTCTCTGTCAGTTAACAAGTGACCGCCTTGCGAACCCTCAGCCCCTGGGGCTCCCAGTCCCTGTGGCTGCAGGCCATTGCTCCGTGCCCCCCGCCCCCTCCCAGGTAGTGTGGCCCTCAGGGCTGAGGGTCCCCTGCCGGTCACGTCGTGATCCTATTTGCCCGAAACTCCAAGTTACTCCAAGCCAGATGCAGAAACCTCTGAAGCCGTGGGGGGAGGGATGGAGGTGAGAGGGAAAGGCAGAGTATAAGAAGGTGACAAAGCATGAGGGCTGGGGACGGGGCCACCACAGAGGTGGGAGGGAGGCAGCGGGCCGAGGCAGGACGCCCCGGTGGAGACCAGACTTGGCAAGTGCAAGGGCGGCCATTGGACGCACGTGGCTCCGGGACGTCCAGGCTACTCTCTCCCGTGCCTGCACGGGGCCCAGGCCCTGGGTCTCGGCTGCCGGACCTCAGGGCAGCCACTTTGTCCCTTTGGATCCTGGCCTCCTCGTCAGTGCTCATCATGAGAAGTACCACTTGCAAAACCTCCGTGTCGCTGACAACGGCCCTCCACAGACACTGTCTTACTGGGTCCTCGAGCCTCAGGGGCTAGGAATTCTGTTTACGTTCCAGTGAGAGAAACTGCCGCCAGCCCGAGAAGACCCAAGTCCTGCCCGCGCTGCCGCCCTGTGAGGTCACTGTTCCCTCTCGAAAATGGCATCTCGAGCCCGTACGCCACTTTCCTGACCTAGCGAGGACTGAGGAGCAGGGTGGGAAGGTGGCCTGGAGGACACGGCACAGACAGCACACGGCCATGTCGCCTGCTCTGCTGCTTGGGGACAAGGTGCGGGGTGGGGGGGAGGGGGCACGTGGACCCGAATACACTGACTGCAGCCAGGGGCCTGGGTGAGTCCCCAGGAGGGAACCAGCAGGTGGAGGCAGAGCCCCCCCATCTGGGCTCGCCCTGTCCCCACGGCAGTCCTGCAGAGGCCCCCTTTGCCCTTCCCTACACACCTCTTCTTCCAGGTAATTCACTGCCGATTACTGATGGGGTTTCAGTCCCCATGACAGTCCCTGAGCCCGACTTGGCAAGTGCAAGGGCGGCTGTCGGAGGGATGCTGCTCCCGAGGCCGCGTCTCTGGGAGGCGCTGTGAGAGGTACCGACGCGACGCGGGCTTGACGTCGGTTTGCCTGATGCTCCCAGGAGAACATCGGCGACAGCGTGTCCTGCCAGGTGAGGGGGAGGCGGGAGAGCCCGCTCCTTGTGGGAGAAAGTCGGGGGCATGCAGTAGGCTGAGTACTCCTGCCTCGCGCTATGGGTCCCCGCCAGGTTCGCCCTGCACGGCCCCCTCCTGGCTGCTGCTGGCTGGCCTGAGTGCGGAGCCGTGACCGGGCTGGCCGGTCACCTCATCTCTGAGAGTTTAGAGCCAAGACCACCAGGAGGCCGCTGCGTCCTCACCGGCAGCCAGAGCGAGAGCGTGTGTTCTCTGGATGGGGCTCCCGTGTCTGCCCAGGGGACAGAAGCCACAGCGCAGAGGGGTCAGCAGGGGACAGACCTGAAGCAGGCTCTTGCACAGGAGAGGAAAGAGAGGGTGAGCCTCTCCCCCAGCGTGGGGGGTGCCTGTGGCCCCTTCTCCGTGGCCCCCCTCGAGTCTGCCCACTGCTCTGAGGCTCTGGAATGAGGCTTCCTTCTGTCATTCTAAGAAATCCCTCCGTTTGTAAACCTACTTCTGGTGCTTCCTGATACCCGAGACCCTGGGGGCTTCCTGCCCACCGTCCAGTGTCCCCTGCCATCCAGGCTCTAGGGCCCCAGCTCCAGGGCAGCAGCCGGCTGGCGGACACAGGCCCGAGGGCGTCCTGGAGCTGTGCGCCCACGCCGTCCCTGCCCGCAGTCCCCCTGCCCGGGGGAGGCCCTGGCTCGGGCCTGAGCCCGTCACCAAACAAGGCTCCTGCGTGTGGGCTGGCGACGGCAACCGCCTCTCTTTTCACAGGCTGCGAATTTGCTCGCGAGAGTAGCTCTGGGTCACCCAGGGAACGGGTTCCGTGATGATAACTGACATTTGCCGGAATGTTCTGCCAGCCTGGCCCTGGGCTGGACGCTTGAAGAACAATCTTTACGGAGAGGCTGTGAGGGGAGGGGCCGTGCCGGGGGAGCAGCAACCCCAGCTCAGCCCGCGGGGGGGGTCTTCCATTCTTGGTTGCCATGTTCGCGAGGGGAGAGGGGGGCTTCTTTATGGAGCTCACGGTATTTATGGCCAGTCTGCACCGGAAATGTGGAATGGCCGAAAGGCCGTGGGGCGCTGAGTCCTGGGGCTCCTGGGGTTCTCGCCTTTGTCCCGGCCTTTATACTCACTGTGGGGGAACCTGCCTCTTGAGAAGTAAAGTAATACCCTCCCCACCACCAACTGGGGGCCGGAAAAGCTGATCTGGGAGGGTTAGAGGAGGCAGCAAAATGAACCGCCAGGTGTTACCGCCACGTGCCAGGCAGTGTGGCCCCCGTGGCCCCAGGTGGGCCTGGTAGGCTGCTTCCCTGCAAGTCGAGCTCATTCCTGGGGCGTCGTCATTGCACAGCACGAGATGAGGGGGCTACAGACAGACCCATGGGCGTGGACAGATCCACCCACAGGCGTGGACAGACTCGGGGGCACAGATAGACTCATGGGCATGGACAGACCCACGCGCACGGACAGACCTGTGGGCACAGACAGACTCACGGGCATGGACAGACCCGTGGCCGCACTGTGACCATGGCTGGGTTTCCTGTCAGTAGAACCCCTGGCAGGAACTCAACCCTGACTCCTTTGCCCAAGGAGGGGCTGTCCTTGCTCTCCCGGCTCAGTACCGCGTAGCTGGGACGTGGCTGGGTCCTTGCAGCCGTGGGGGAGAGCCGAGAGCCTAGGAACACTCTGGGTTCCGCCACTCACCTTGGAGAGGTCCACCAGCGTGTTGGCTTGGTCGCTCAGCTTCCTCTGCTCCATCTTGACACTCCTCAGTCTGTGGGGAAGACACGTGAGCGCCGCACCCCCAAGTGCCCACGACGGCTTAGCCTCACCTACACATTTCACAACTGAACCAATGCACCTGACTCTGGAACGCAGCACAATTCCCAGGGGCCACGGTCACGATTACGGGGCCTCAGTTACGATCATGGGGCCTCGGTCACAATCATGGGGACTCAGTCATGGGGCTTCAGTCTTGGTCATGGGGTCTCAGTCTTGGGGCCTCGGTCACGGGTCTCCAGGGTCCTCAGGAAAGCGGATCTCGTCTCCATGCAGTGACTTATCTCCTTGCCGCTACTACCAGGGCATCTCCCTGGGGCTCCCTGGGCTAGAAGCCCCCACCCTAGACCACCTCCCTCCCTCCTTCTCCACCCCACGGTCAAGGGCCTCTGTTCCGGAGAACGTTAACCACAGGTGCCCCCGGGGGTGTGTCCCCGCAGGCTCGTACCCTTCTCCCTCCATAGCATCCTGCCTGGGCCCTCCAGCGGAGAAACAGAGCGATCTGGGTGCGGCTCACGGCCCCTGGGGCTTGTCGGGGACCCTGCACAGGTCTCCCCCGCGCCCTGGGTCAGGAGGTGCTGGGCACGGCCGGCGGGCGCCCGCCTACTCACTGGTGAATGGCCTGGAGGAACTTGCGCTGGTGCTTCCTGACTTTGGCGTGGTCGATCTTCTTCAGCAGCTTCGTGTGCTTGTAGATGAGCCACGTTTCCCGGAGGACGTTGGCTGCGGCGTTCTTGATCTGGGGAAGACAAATAAGGCAAGCGGCTCGCAGGTGGTTTCCTGGTTTCGCACACTCTGTTTCTGGCGGCGGCTGAGACCATCACAGTTCAGCCCCGACCTGTGGTTCCCTTCCCTGATTCACGAACTCTTAGAAAGGAGGGTCACGATTCATCTCCCAGGACTCCCGTCTTGGACACGGTGGACGGGCCGGAGCTGTTTCCTTCCTAATGACTTCAGGCCGGCCCCGGCCCGCACCCCCCAGCCCCGGGGGCCGGGCGCCCCGTGGACGAGCCCCACCTGACACTTCCTCTTGCCGCCCGGAGCCCTTCCTGGGTTCAGACACTGAACAGATTTCCCATCAGCTGGAGATTTTAAAAGGTCTCTTTGAGGAAATGCCTTTCTCACAAATGGAGCGGGAGGCCTCTGCCAGCCCATTGTGTCCTCTTCCAAATGGCCCAAGACATTTACACTGTTTACACTGTAATTTTACACGGAAATGTAATTGGCTTAAAACTGACACCATTTCAAAGCAGCGTCTGAAAATCAGTGAAGATACTTGGCTGCGAAGCCAACGGTGCGTCCTCGCCAGGCCGGGCTCCCCTGTGGGCGCGGCGACCACGCGCTCCGACCCGCGAGGCTGTCATCTGTGGACGTGGACATCGCTGATGCCACCGGCTCTCCCCAGGGCCGGGACGCACCGATGGCATCCAGATGGCAGGGGACAAAATTTCAATCCGAACACAGACAGTAACAAGAGCCAGAGGAAACAAGTTACACGGCCTTGTGAGGAAAGGCTCCCCTTTCTGTGAGCGGCGCAGATGGGCCAGGCCCACAGGCCGGGGCTGTGGGTCCGTCACTCTGCCTGGAAGAAACTGAGGCAGCAGCCAAGAAAGATCTTCACGAAGCCGGGGAGCCCGGGGCTTTCCTTCCGACTGACACAGCAGCTGGGACCTTGCGAGGGTGCTGAGGCGTGTGGGAAGGCCCGGGAGGCACAGTTGTCCAGGCCGATCACTTCTGTGTGTGTACGTTTTAAAAATTTATTACCGCGGCTGGATTATGTCTTTCCCTGGCGCTGAAGTGAGGTTTTTGAAAGAACAGCTCAGTCTTCTCAGAAATGTCTAAGTGACTTAAACACAGCTTTCTTGTTCAGTAAAAATCCACTGTGAAAATGGTTTTCGACGACTTAATCGCCCACTTCTGGTGCTTCCTCGCCTGAAAGGAAGCAGGTGGGGGGAGCGGACGCCAGAGACAGGGAGCGCCCCGGCGAGCAGCGGACGCGGGGTCTGTCCGGGCCCCGAGTGGACAGGAGCCTCCTGGACAAGGGAGGGGGCGCGTGGGAGGCCCCCCACGGCCCCGGCTCTCTCTGTAGACTGTGCACCACTGCCGGCTTCTGCTGGTAGGTCCGGGGGTTACTAAGGTTGTGAACAGGGCGGTGACATGCTCATCGCTGAGTCTGAGAGCCTCAGAGGGACCCGCAGGGAAGCAAAGAGCAGGAAGCCTCGGGTCAGGGAGCCTCAGGAAGGGGGAGGCGGCGACACCTGGGACAGCGTTGAGTGTGCTGGGCAGCGGGCCTGGAGCAGCCGGCGCTCGGGAACGGCCATGGCGAGGTGGAAGCAGGCCAGGGAGCTGCTCGGCCCCGGGGCGCCAGGGAAGACATGAGTCCCAGGTGCTGTCGGGCGCCCAGGCCTGGAGACCGGGGGAGTAGGAGAAGGAACTAGCGAAGGGAAGACGGGAGTTTGGTTTTGGTCTTACTCATTGACCTCATGGGGAAATGCACATCAATAAAGTTCAGGAAACCCCATGGCAAGGGGAAGGGCATGCAGTGTTCGGCCAGCGGCGCACCTGTGGCCCTGCCTGAGGTCCCGCAGGGACAGTTGACACGGCAAAGAGAACATCTCGTGTCTGTGCCGCAGCGGAAGCCACGCGTCCGTGGGCAGCCTGACCGCTGGTTAGAAGAGGGCGTGTGCTCCGAGGGCAAGAACCGCCTGGTGCCCATCTGGGTGTCCCTGGAGCAAAGGATGGTGTCCAGTGGGTGATCTGATGATGGGCGCGGCTAGTTCCATAAAACGGAGACACGGGCACACCTGGGGGAAAGCGGGAATCCTCTTACAGCCTCTCTGTGTGGCCTTTACCTGTTATCTGCCAGCCCGGAGGGCAGCCAGAAATGACAGTTTGGGAATGGCAGTGGCAGTGACCCTGGGAGGTCACCACGGGAAGGTCTGGTCTCACTAAGTGCCGGATCTCATTGCTGCCAGAGTCAACCAGCTGCACAAGTGGCGAGAAGGCCGTGGGCTCAGGAGAACCAGGACCCGAGCTCCTCCCCGGTGCCCCCAGCCGGCCCTGCCCCCTCCTCGCTCACACAGGAGGGACCCTCAGGGCCACTGCAAGGCTGGTGCTGGGACAGCAAGCCCGGCAGGACGTGCAAGCTGGATCCGTCTGTGTATTTTTAGGACTAATAAACCACAACTCTTCTCTCTCTCTGCTTAGGTGTTTGAAGAATTAGGTGTATGTCCTGACAGACGCCTTGTCTGTGGGACGCACGAGTGGCCCGTCCTCGAGAAGGGTTCTGGTAATGTCTGGGCCACTGCCAGCCCCGGGGAGCGGAGGCCAGGGCTTGCCAAGTTCACCAGCACCTTCCTTCCAGCAGGGTTTTGGCGAGGAGCCTCGGGAAGCCCCAGGCCGGCCGGTGCCTCCGGCTTCAAGAACCCTGGCTCTGCAGCAGCCGCCCCGCGTGGTGCTGGCCCCCCTGGGAGAAGATTCTAGACATTAAAGGGACGGTTCAGCGGACTGAAGTGTCCTCAGAAAAGTGAGATGCGTTCAGTTCAAAGGCACCTGGCGCTGACGGACGGGCCACGGGTCCGTGTTGATTTGATTTTCAGGCCTGAGTGGCCTTGAGGAGGATATAGAATTACTCTTGAAGGGTGGGAATCAGCAACCACGGCGCGGTCCTTCCACAGTTGGGCGCAGGCAGACTGTCCGCTTTCCCGCCGCGCAAGGGCGCGGCTCTCCTCGGCTGCGTTTCCCTCTCCCGTCCGGCCCCCGGGGCGAGACAGGGGCGCGCGATGGCACGGAGTGCGGGGGGCAGCGCCGGCGTCGCGGAGCCGACCAGAATGCGCGGACCGTTCCGCTCGGCTCTCTGCTCTGAGGAAGGTGCTGCACAAGCGCCTGCTCGCACCCCTGCCCCCCCCATCACCCCTGCACGGCAGGGCCGGTCACGTCGGTAACCTGCTGCGTGCCGAGCCAGACTCAAAGTGTGCGTATTGTGGGGCCGAAGGGAACCGCTGGGCCACCAGCTTCTGGGTGAGTGGGTCCCACTCAGGAAGCCACGGGAACAGCCCCCGCTGGGCCGGGCCATCTGATGGGACTTTGCTCCCGCTGCACCTCAGATGCGCCGAGCCCCGCGCACGTGCCTGCCTGCCGACCTGGCTGGACGCCTGCCGGGGCCTTTGCACAGCTGGGAGCCTCCTTGAAGGATCCAATGGATCCTTCCGTGGAACGGAAGACCAGACACTCAAGCCCGCGGAGAGTTCTGCCGGGAAGCGCAGAGGCTGGGCCGTGGCGCTGGGCTCCCTGCCTCCCTTCTCGCCCCGCTGCCGCAGGCGCACACGGTGTCCGGTCTCACGTTCAAAACCCAGACCAGCTCCTGCTTGCTCGGGGGTCCCTTCACCCACTCCAGTCCTGAACCCGGAGGACGGGCCACAGCGGCCCAGCCCTAGCATGGGCTCCGACACTCGTCTCGGAAAGAGGAGTTTTGCTCGACATCAGAGCTCTGTCCGGCCTGCAGCTCTAGAGAATTCTCCATCGACCCGGTCATTACGGAACGGCCCCTGCCCTGCTCGTCTGGCCGTTGTCCTGGAAGGACCAGTCTCTGTCCCTTCTCGGACCGTCCAGCCATGGCAGACTTCCAGCCCCCGCTCCTGCGCGTCTTCCCCTCAACCACAACGAAGAAGCTTTGCCCAAAAGTCCCCAAGGGGGACCAGAGGACACTTCGATGAACGTCATTTAGAAATGGGGGCTCTGCTGGGATGAGCGTCTTTAAGGATTTTTTAAAAAACAATTGGATTTAGATACAATATCATTTTTAACACTCTACCACCCTTCCTCGGTCCTGGCCGGCTCAGTCAGAGGAGGACGAGACTCTTTATCTTGGGGTCTCAAGTTTGAGCCCCACATTCAATGTAGAGAGGAGTTAAATAAATACACTTTAAAAACAAACAAAAGAGGGGCGCCTGGGTGGCTCAGTGGGTTAAGCCTCTGCCTTCGGCTCGGGTCATGGTCTCAGGGTCCTGGGATCGAGCCCCGCATCGGGCTCTCTGCTCGGCGAGGAGCCTGCTTCCCCCTCTCTCTCCCTGCCTGCCTCTCTGCCTGCTTGTGATCTCTGTCTGTGACAAATAAGTAAATAAATAAATAAATCTTAAAAAACAAAACAAACAAAAACAAAAGAAAGACAGGACCCCATAGCTCTTCCTAACGCCGTCTCCCACCGGGCACTGGTTCCCCGCCATTAGCCACTAAACGTGCGATTCCATTGTCAGGAAAACCTTCAGGTTGTCCAAACCGCGTGGAGATTTGGTGGGAGACGGGAGCCCGGGATGCGACACGGCCCCTTGCGTGGAAGCCGTTCGCGGGTGTCTGGGCCCCGACGAGAACCGCGGCCCTGACCTGCGGCGCTTGGCCGTCTCCTCCACACGCGGCGGGAGGCCGCTATGAGCTGTGGGCAGCGGGGCTTACCCGTTTGGTGAGCTGCGTGTCCATCATGAAGTTGTGCACGTGCTTCTCCGCCCTGGTGAGCTCCAGCTTGCGGGCCACCACGGCCACCACCAGCGCAGTGCAGCCCGCACCCTATGGGGGCGGAAGTGGGGAGAGCACTTGACTGCACGGCAGGCAAGCGGCAGGCAGAAGACGCGGCCCCTGCCCCCCGCCGGGCCCACCGCGGGCTTCCAGGAGCGTGGGGGAGCTTGGGGTCTCTGGCTGGTCGGGCCCTGATGGCCGCGCCCGAGGAGGAGCCTGCCCTGCTCCCGGCTGAGCCTCTGGGCTGACCTCCCCGCACCCCCCCCAGTCTTCGGAGGCCCCGCCAGGGGCTAGTGGGGGGGGGGACTTAGGGGGGATTTAAAACAGCAGACATTCACAGGCAAGGTTGTGTGGGGGCGAAGGATCCCGACACCAGGCCCCGTCTCCCTCCCGCTCGTCCAAGCCCACCACCGGCTCCAGATAAGGGGGCCAGGAAGCCAGAAGGCTGTGCTGACACCAGAGTCCGGTGACAGAGCTCCAGCCATGCCCCCAACGCTGTACCCCACACCGCACCCTGGGCTGCCTCCCCGGGGGAACAGGGTTGGCGTGAGCGTGCAAGCTCTGGGACGGGGCTTGCTCTGCACTTGGCTGTGATCCGGGGACCTTCCAGGACACTCGCCACAGACACATAGCTCCTGCGCAGACCCTGGCTCGGGGGAGCCTGCCGCAGCCCCAGGACATCCCCCCAACCACATTCTCATCCTGCAGGGCACACGGGTTCCCACAGAACCCCCTCCGTGAGCGCTCAGGGCACTAGCCTGACTGCCCCAGACATGAACCGAGCACACGTCCTAGACCCCACTGCCTGCGAGCTCAGGGGCCAGAGATCCCCCCACACTCATGCCTTCGCAGGGGCAGCAGTCAGTCCTGCCCTGTGTCACCCCTGCCTCGCCCCTGCCCCTCCCCTGCCCTCTCCCTGCCTCCCCCAGCTGTGCCCCTGACCTCACCTTGCTCTGCCCCTACTTCGCCCCTACCCCACCGCTGCCACGCCTCGCCCCTGCTCTTGCCCTTGCCCTGGCCCTGCTCAGCCCTGCACACTGGCCGGGACTGCTCTGCCCTCCCTCATGGGAAGAGAGGAAAGTCTGACCGTCTAGAAGCCAAACTCGGACTGTGGTTACTGTGAGCCTGGCTTAGCCCGTGGAGGTCCCGGGACGCAAGGCTCCGTCCCCGACATTTCCCGCTCATCGCTCATCGGTCTCGCAGACGTCAGCCAACCAGACCTCAGCCTACCCGGCATCAGTCTACCAGAAGGGCTTAGCCACCCACCCGGAGGGATGTTTTCAAAGGAACACGGTCTGCCCTGGGGGAGAGCGGGTGGCCTCAGGCGAGGCAGGCAGGGGCCGGTGTGAGGCTCTGGCTGAAGGGGGCGCGCCCCCCCAGCCCCTGAGCCTCCGAATGATCTCCTGCTTCCCGGTACTGGGGTCCACCACCCACTTCCAGCACAGCAAGCTGGAAAGGGCTGCGTCTGTGGCCCTGTCCCCTCTCTGCCCTCCGCCCCCTCGCTTCCTCGGGGACGGCTGTGTTTTCCTGGCATCTGCGTCTTGCGGAAAACCGTGCCCGGCTCTCAGGGGTCTGCACGGGGACACTGGACGGCTTGGGCCATAGCTGTCGCTGACTTAGGCTCCAAAAGCAGCACAAGGCTTAGAGGCCCTGTTCCGGGGGGAAGGGGAGCACTCCCTCCCCTCAACCAGACGGAGGACGGTCCCTCTCCTCCGTGGGGAGTTCCAAGCCCCAACAGAGGGACACATCCTAGTGTTAAAAATGAGGCGTCTCCCTCGCCTCCCCTGGGGCCAGGAAAGCAGAGCTAACTTCAGTCGCCCCTACAAGCCGGGGGGCACAGGCACTGAGGAGGAGCCCCCCACTCCTCGCGCTGCTCTGGGGACCCCATCAAACGAGCAGTCACGCACCACCCTGGACTTCCAGTGTCCGGAGAAGGGTCCCTGGCCCCCCGTCGTGGCTCCCAGCCCAGCTGGTGAGTGCAGGGGGCCTCTAACTGGAAGCCAGTGCTTTAATGAAGGAACCACCTATTTTGTACGATTAAGATAAATTTCTGCATGGAGACGGGAGGGTGGACAGGATTATGTTTTCAATTTCCTTCGACTTAAAGATGCCAAGACTCCCTTGTGGCTAATTCTCTGGGGGGCACTGGGTTCTTAACCGTAAAGTCTAACCTGATCAGATACAAGGAATACTCCCCACTTTATTTTTTCTTTTAGAAAATCCATCAACTGGATGTAATTTGAGAAGTCGCCCATAATGAAGCCTCACTTGGTCATTTCCATTAAGAAGCAACCTTGTGAAGATGGGGTCAGACCTGGGCAACCTCCAGCAAGCGGTGAGTGGCCCAAGTCAGACTGTGGGTCCTCTGCACAGTATGTGAGAGAGACGGGGAGACGGGAGCAGGGAGGGGTACGGGGAGCACACCAGGCAGGGAGCACTCCAGCCAGGCTAGAACCGGGGAGGAGGGAAAGGCTGGGTGACGGGTTGAGCCAGGAACAGGGAAGCAGGAGCTGAGTCGGAGGGTAATGGTCCAGGGGCGTCTGGCGGGCTCCGCCAGTTGAACAGCTTGATTTCGGCTCAGGTCCTGATCCCAGGTGGTGAGACCGAGCCCCAGCCGGGGTCCGTGCTCCCCAGGGAGTCTGCTCGAGACTCTCTGCTTCCCTCTCTCACTAAAATAAATAAATAAATCTTCAAAAAAGAAGAAAGAAGGTCATGTCCATTCTGGCTCTCTGGTGGAGACGAAGGACACGGAACCAGAGCCCGCCCCTCCTCCTGCGCTCTCTTGTAAGGGGTTGCTGGTCACCTGCGCTCCTCGGGGTCGGTGGGGCCCCTGTGTGGAGAGGGCGCGTCCGGGCCTGGGGAGGCTGTAGGAGCCCCGCACACAGGCCTCGGGGCGCTCCCGCCAGCCGGCGGGGGGTGGAAAAGTGTAAGCAGCTGCTGGCATGACTTCTATGACTCGGACTTTTGCCTTCAAATGTGCCCAGGCCTGAGTCACAGTCCACAGCAGCTGGGCTCCTGGGTCTGCTCTGGCCAGGATGGGCGGGGTCCCCCTCCCCGGGTTCTCGGTGAGCAGGAGCGCGGGGGGGGGGGGGGGGGGGGGGGGGGGGGGGGGGGGGGGGGGGGGGGGGGGGGGGGGGGGGGGGGG
>PISX010028260.1:0-21820 GCA_004024625.1 Mellivora capensis
GCCCCAGTCCCTTCCTCTGGGAGGGCTTGCAGGTTTTGAAGGCCAAAGCCTGTTTGTTGCAGCCTCCTTTGCCCAGCTAAGCAATAATGCTATCATTCCTCTTTATCCCAAGCTCTGTCTGAGAGTTATATTTTGGCCCCGAAGCACAGAGTTTGGTTTTCGACACCTTCAATTACAGACCACCTAATCTGTGACATCAGGCAGCCACTACAGAAATGGGACTTTTCTGCCACTAACAAGACAGCAAAGATTGAGACAACAAAGGCCCCTGTGGACTAGGACCCCTCAAGACAAACTCCGCTGAGAGCGGGCACAGCTGAACAACAACAAAAAGTGCCATTTGTGACTTCACATCCCAGACCCAGTCCACTGGACTAGCCACCAGATGCACACGGGTATGTACACTCCCAGATGGGATACACCAGAGAGAATATTCTCACTCATTACAAAGTGAATCTCTCAGGACAGAGAGCACGACAATAGGAAAAACTCAGCTGTTTTTTTCAGAGGGGACCCACAGCAAAATCCATCTAAACAGATGCCCTTCTGGTGAGAACCAACCATGAACTTAGCAGTCTGTGAGGCCAGCTCAAACAACGGACTTATAGGACCTCTGCCTGTACTCTACCCTCTGGTTTTTCCTCTTAACGAATGACACAGAAGACAAAGATAAAAGACAACCATCATTTCTAGGAGGAACATGATCAATAGAAATCAAGAGTACTCGTAACAGATCTTTTACCAGAGTTGTTAGACCCAAGTAACTACCTCACACAAGTGTTTTCTTTTCTGCTAATCTAAATTCAGAAAAAAAAGAAAAGGATTCTCACCTTTTTCACTTTCAACAGACCCGGCAGACAGGTTCTGGAGACTGACATGGTAAGGACTCTTAACTTCTGCCAGCTTCTGTCAGATCTGGGTCCCAGGATCTCCCCCTTTTAGCAGCTCTGAAGTAAGAACTGGCCAGCCACAGGACAGCCCTAGGTTGGGCACTAAAACTGCAGGGGAGAAATACTTTGCTTTCTTTTTCCAAATTTTTTGGCTGATCTAATAATTAACTTGACATAAAACGTTAACAGGAGAAAACAACTTTAATTATGTACCTATGGGAACTCCACAAAATGAGAGGCAGGTAACTGAGGCTTAAAGGCCATCCCAAAGTAGGAGAAGGGAAATAGGAGTCTGGGACTGCAAAGGGGAGGAAGACAATTCACAGGAAAATGGGAAGAACAAATGTTTGGTAAACAAATGTTTGCCATACCACATAGAGAAGTCTTTCTCATGTTAAAAAAAAAAAAGTTATCTTTGGTAATAGCTCTCTCCTATTACAGCCTTCCTTTTCAAATTCTTTTTGACAGTTAAGGGAGAGGTAAAAGCTCTTGAGTCTACTGGGCCTTGATTGTCTTCAGCTCAAAATAATCAACATGACAAAATGGCACATTCTGGGGCCACCAACCCTGGCCCCATCACTTTAAGTCGAGGTCGGGATTTGAATTATACAAACCCCTCAGGACCCTGGAACATTGGCCCAAGGCTGTGGCTGTAACATGTCCTACAGCTTGCCCTTAATCTGCTGCTGTCAGGAAAATCCTTGGAAACCTTAAATCTTTTTTTTTTAAAGATTTTATTTATTTATTTGACAGAGATCACAAGTTGGCAGAGAGGCAGAGAGAGAGAGGAGGAAGCAGGCTCTCCGCGGAGCAGAGAGCCCAATGTGGGGCTCGATCCCAGGACCCTGGGATCATGACCTGAGCCGAAGGCAGAGGCTTTAACCCACTGAGCCACCCAGGTGCCCCAGAAACCTTAAATCTTAATCTTAATCTGTGGTTTAAGGAGTATGAGGGGAAGGGGAACAGTATTGCTTTTGAGCCTTGTGGTTGTATGGAAAGGTTAGGTTTACACTAGAAAGTTTTGGTTGTCAAGGTGCAGAAGTGAGGAGACTACTCCATTGTTCAGAGAGCCAGGTAATAAAACTTTCAAAACCTGAGAAGTAGCATAGTGGAAGGATCCTGAACTTTGCAAGCAGTCCAAAATCTAGTTCTAGCTCTACCCTTTATTAGTCATTTGGCCTTGAGAAACTTCAAACATGGTGAACTCAGCTTCCACGTTTGAATATAGAGATAAAAATAAACACTTTGAAGGGTGTTGGAAGACAAATACAATAATGTACATAAAGTACTTGGCTCATAGCAGGTGCTCCCAAAATATTTGTTCTTTCTTCTAAACCTTGAGGATTCCATCAGTGTTATGTTTTAAAACATCATTTTAAACAATAGAAGCCTTTGTAAAATTGTCAGGCATTCTGCCTTAGAAGCTGTGAGATTCATAGGATGTAATCAGATATCATTTTAATAACTATATTAATTGTGTGGTCCTACTGGTCAGGAAGAATATGGAAAGAAGATAGAATTCCATCAATGTCAAAAGTCACTGGAGCTAGAAGGAAAAGAAATTAATACATCCTAGACAAAGAAAAATGAAATTGAGTCACGTGATAGCCTGAGTCAGTGGCAGGCTTGCATGAGTAGTCTGGGACAGGGCTCAATGAAATAAAATGAATGTAAGGAGGAGAGATACCCTGGTAAGTAGCTGTGTGACCATACCAGTTTGCATAGCCTGTATGCAAGCCGGACAGCCTGTAACAGGATGAAGTCCAGGTTTGGGTTACAAATAGGGCAGGCAGAAATCCAGGCTACAGTCCTAGCTAAAAATCTCTGAATTCTCCCAAATTGCTTGAGGTGGCATTCTTGTTTCCTTAGTGGATAAGCATCTTTCAAATCTGGGAAAATTTAGAATTAAGAATAGAAGTGTTTAAGAGAATCACACTTAGAACATTAATATTTATGTATTAAGAATAAATCTGTGCCTGTTTGTTAGTATAAGTATTTGTAATACTCAAGAGAAGTTGTTTGGCCTATTATAAAATATACTTGCACTAAAAAACCTAATTTGAGGGGAGCTTAGGTGGCTCAGTTGGTTAAGTGACTGCCTTCAGCTCAGGTCATGATCCTGGAGTACCGGGATCGAGTCCCACATCAGGCTCTCTGCTCACCAGGAAGTCTGTTTCTCCCGCTGACCTCTCTCCTCTCATGCTTTCTCTCTCTCATTCTCAAATAAATAAATAAAATCTTAAAAAAAAAAAAAACCTAATTTGAAATGTATGTGTAATTTCGACATATATTTAAGTGTAATCTTTCTAAGGTTACGCACAGTATTGGAACTATTAAGAGTACTTAAGAATCACTATCTATCTATGTAAGTATGTTTTATTAAATTTTTAAGTTACTTAAAAGTTGATAAAACTTATTTTGTCAAGATATTGATGGACTTCAAATGAGATTAAAATATTCAATTCATAAATGGAGTTTAAAAGCTTAGATATATGTCTTTAAGTGGGCCTAATTATTAATAAAAGACTTCCTTAAAGTAATTGATATTTACTAAACTTGTAAATAGAATAATAAGATTTGTAAATTGAACTTTAAGGAAAAACTAGGTTTCTGAATTTATAACTTTAATAAATTAAATGTCAACTTTTAAAAACCAAAGATGGGGGCAACTGGGTGGCTCAGTCAGTTAAGTGTTTGCCTTCGGCTCAGGTCATGATCCCAGAGTCCTGGGATCAAGCCCCACATCAGGATCCCTGCTCTGTGGGGAGCCTACTTCTCCCTCTTCGTGCTGCTCCCTTTTCTTGTACTCTTTCTCTGTCTCTTTCTCTGTCAAATAAATAAAATCTTTAAAAATAAATAAATAAACAAACCACGCCTCTGGATAATATTTTCTGTACATGAAATATTTGCTGTTCCTGAGAATAGAAAAAGGAATCTCCTGTTCCGAGGGATGGAGGAAATGAAATCTTAAGAAATAAATCAGAATAGGGGCACCTGGGTGGCTCAGTGGGTTAAAGCCTCTGCCTTCGGCTCCGGTCATAATCCCAGGATCCTAGGATCGAGCCACACAAGGGCTCTCTGCTCAGCAGGGAGCCTGCTTCCTCCTCTCTCTCTCTCTCTGCCTGCCTCTCTGCCTACTTGTGATCTCTACCTGTCAAATAAATAAATAAAAACTTAAAAAAAAAAAAAAAAGAAAGAAATCAGAATAAATAGAACAGATACTCCAACTGAATGAAGAGTCGGGGCTGAGCCTGAATCCGGCTTACTGGTCGACCTCTTGGCTTCTCTCAATGCCAAACTAATGCACATCCCACCACCCCTGCCATCTTCACCCCATGCATATTTGGCTTACATCCACCCAGTGGGGAGAGAAGCTGAGTAGCAGAGGGCAGGTCCATGGGGGAGACATACCAAGGAATGTAAAGATCATGAGCTTTGAATTCACACAGATGTGAGTTCAAGTAAGTCTCTGAGAACTTAGAAAAAGTATCTAAATTCTCTGAGGTTCAGTTTCCTCTTCTCTAAAGTAGAATTTTTTAAATGCCTTTGCCAAGGGTCATTAAGAAAAGTATATGTAGGGGCACCAGGGTGGCTCAGTCAGTTAAGCATCTCCCTTCGGATCAGGTCATGATCCCAGGATCCTGGGATCAAGCCCCACATCAGGCTTCCTTTACCTGCCACTCTACCTACTGTGCTCTCTCTGTCAAGTAAATAATTTTTTTTTAATCTTAAAAAATAAAAATGAAAATTTTAAAAAAAGAAAAGTATATGTAATCCTATATTTTCTTAACTTTCACCACTAGCCAATAAGGGTATGATTGTGAGTGAGTCACAGCCCTGCCCCCAAGAATAGCTAAAGTGATTATTGCGTTTATGATTAGTGCTCAACTGAAGGCTGCTACACCTATAGCTCATCATCACATGGAGGAAATCAACACTGCCATTAAAGTCAGAACGATGTGGGTTAGAGTCTAGCAACGCCACTTACTAGCTATGTAACTGTGGCCTCTGAACCTGTTTCCTCTTCTGAAAATGAGGACAACTGACTGTAATACAGAGTAGTTGAAGGAATCAAACGAGATGGTGTGTGTATAAAAACATCTGGCACAGTGCCCAGTATATATAGGAGATTCTCGCTGTATTGTATATCCTATATGCATATGACAGGTTTCTCGTGGCCCCACTGTACTGCATAAAAACCCCCAAATACAGGGCTAACCTCAGGTCAATGTCTTTTTGACCTCCAGGGATAGAGAGAATTTTGGAATTGCTGCTGGCCAGAAAGCCTGGCATTCTTTCCTGTACCCATGGCCCTGACTGACCCTGAAGAACCAAGCTGTTAGGCTGGAACAGATAGACCAACATCTGGTTCCGTTCAAAGTTTCTCTCCATTTTGCATCCTTAGAAGTTCATATAAAAGTTAACATCTATACTTGCCCACTGCTAACCCCAGGTCTTTTTCTTCCAAAATTTCCTAGTAGAGATATTGGCTGTGACATTCACATTGCACTCATTTTTCTAGGCACCTATATAACTTCACACATCAAATTTAAGGACTCGAGTGTAATAGGTCTTTAGGAGTGTTATGATGGCTAGTCGGTCCAGAATTCAAACCCCCAGCAAGATGTTCCTAGTATCAGCAAGATACTCACATAGTGAAGATATTTCTTTTTAGAGCTTCCATTCCTAGGCACAATCTTCTGACCCAGGTAGCTAAAGTTTGAATCCTGGGACTCATGGAACAAAATTCTCAGTAGTGCTTTGTGACACAAACATCTTGCCAGGTCTTGCCAGGTTCCCCTGGTGGGAGATGTAGGAGAGAAATACTTTCCCTTTTTCTCCCTTCTAGATTCTTTGGCTGAACTAATAATTAAATTGAGATAAGACAGATTAACTGGAGAAAAACTAATAAATTTAATTTTCTACATACAGGAACTCTGCAGCTCTGAGGCAAAAAAGACAGTCAAGCAATTGAGGTTTATATGTCATCCTGAGCTAAGGAGAAGAGGAAAGGGATCTTGGGCTTAAAGGGAAGGAAGACAATCCACAGGAAGAAAGATGGGAAGAGCAAATGTTTGGTGTAAAAAAAAAAAAAAGTTCATTTTGCCATGCACAGGCAATGGAACAGAGAGAGGACTCCTAATAGACAGGCCCCTCCAAACTCTTCCTAGCCTACCACACCTAGCCCAGACTCCTTGTGGTTATCTCTGGTGATACCTTCTATGGAAACAAACCCCCCAACTAAATTCTTTTAGGCAGTTAAGGGAGAGGTAAAAAGCTCTTCCTGAGTCTTTCAGGCCTTGATCGTCCAGTTTGAAATAATCCACATGCCAAAGTGGCACATTCTCCAATGGCCTACCTTAAGCTCCATCAAAAGCCAGCAAATCATGGCTCCCCCTCAGATTTCCATTCTCTCCTCTCCCATGTTTCCCACTTATACACAAAAGGAGTGATTCAATCATTTTTCCAGAAAGGCTACCCTGATACCTGAATCCTCTGAGCCAAGAAACAGTTCCTTCTGTCCAGAGAAAGAGAGAGAGCTTACAATGGACGTTTGCTTTGCTGTCTGCTTCCAATCACCCTTCCAGTAATGATACCTGGAACTTCCTCTGAGGAAACCCCTCTCCACTCTCAGTCCAGATGCTTGGGTGAAACTGCCAGGGCGAGCCTGGAGGAGAATCTTAGTCAGTCTAGAGTTCCATAACAAAATACCACAGATTGAGTGGCTTAAGCAATGAGAACTTATTTCTTGCAGTCTGGAGGTAGGGAAGCCCAGGACCAAGATGCCAATCAATTTGGTTCCCCATGAGGCCTCCCTTCTTGGCTTATAGATGTCTGCCTTCTCACTACTACATCCTTACATGGCAGAAAGAGGAAGCTTTCTAGTCTCTTCTTACTAAGGCACTAATCTCATCATGAGGACCCCATCCTCGTGGCCACATCTAAATGTATATCTCCAAATACCATCATACTAAAGGTTAAAGTTTCAACATATGAACTGATGCTGAAGGGAACCATCTCAGACTGCAGCAGAGAGCCCCACACTTTCCCCACTCTAGTGCCTGGTTCAGAGCCAAACAAAGAACATAGAGTCAAAGAAGCCAAGTCCTTCCTTGACAGAAACCTCAGACAATGAGGCCTCAGCTGTAGACAGGCATCTTGACAACACACAGAGGACAGAAAAGCTAAACAAAAGAGAGAACAAGTCCTAATGACACCTGGCCTGAAGCCAGACTGACCCATGTAGATGGGTACTACATGCTTTAAATTTTGTGAGGCAAAATAATCCCTCTTGGCAATTTAGGTTAAGCTTTTATGACTTGCAACCAAAAATATCCTAACTTCTGCAGATCTCTACCAATTCGTCCAGTGGTGTACTAATGAGAACTTCATGAGAACCACTCGTTGAAGTTTCAGGAATTGTAAAAACCAGGTGTTAAACATGGCCATTATTAATAGTTAAATCATGCAAACTTATGACCAAATCAATAATATTTTAGAAGGTAATAAATACTCAAAACCCCTCACTTCCTAATAAGTTTATAGTCACTGGTACTTTGAGTTTGTTTCTATCTACTGTGTGCACACAGGGCTATAGAGAGGGAGGCTGCTCTGCACCTCTTCCCACCTCTATATTCAGTGGTATCATTCTAGGACTTGAGATTAACAGGGTGGAAGTACTTTCACCACAAAAATTGACCAGTTCTGCAAATCAAGGCCTGACTTATCGGCTCATTGATTGCCAGGGCTTAAGGAAATAGTGCAGAGTGTGTCAATAATGTAGATTAAGTTGAAAATGCTTCATATCTGTTGTTGTTAAACTTGTGACCAGCACAAAAACTTGAGGAATATTATTCCAGTATTTGAAAGTCTTATATGACTGAGCAAAGCATATTCATAGCCACGACCATGGCCTGGCAGCCCTATGCTAGTCTTCAGAAATCAAAATGAACAGAACACAGAGAGACCTGTGGTCAGGGAGCTCAGAGCTCAGGGTGTTTTCTTCTAAGCCAAGTACTACAGAAGAGACAGCAGTAAAAGACATTGCATCTGTCATCAAAAAGCGTATAATTTAATTGTAAAGACAAGCCCAGGACACAGAAAACACAGCAGAGTCTTTAAGTCAGGGATGACAAATATCTATTATGCATGCCTCCCCTCCCTGTTCACACATAGGTGAACAAGGATCGGCACTCTGCCCTGAGCCGGAATGCGGCTCCAGCATCTACCCAAGAGAGCACTCCAGGCAGCCACCGCTGCGCTCATCATGGGTGCCATCACACAGGAGTACAAACCATGGGACAGCCCAGTTTTGAAGTTCAGAAGCGAGAGCAACCAGACCTGTGTTACCTAAACAAGGCTTCATGGAAAAGAAACTTGAAAAGGGTATTGGAGGATGAGTAAGGAACTTGTTAGCAATGCAAAGTCCCAGGCCCCACCCCAGGTCTCCTGAATTAGGAACTCAGATAGTGGCCCCAGGACTCTTGTTGTAACAAGCCCTCCAGGTGGTTCTAACATCCACTGACATGTGAGAACCACCGGACTATGCCCTGCCGCCTTCTCCAGGTGTTTCCTCTCACATGTCCTGTCACTCACATTGATCCTTACAACAGCGCCATGCAGTAGGTAGGCAAGCTAGAACATTTATCTTTCTTACACGGGTGAGAAGGACCGTTCAAAGACATTAGCGGACTCACCCCAGACCACGCTGCTGATGTGCAGCAGAGCCTGGGCTGCAGCCAGCTCTCCAGGTGCCAGAGCAGTGTAATTTCCATCAGCCCTAAGGTAAGAGCATAACGATGGCAGGATTCCCCCCAGCCCCCAGCCTTCTAATTTCCTCTCTCACCTTCCCAAGGAGTTGGCCAGCGTCCTGACAACAGGCTGTGAAGAAAAGCCCTGTGGGGTGATGACAGCTGCCTGACAGAAGGTGATAGGGCTTGGTGCAAGGCCCCCACCATGCTCATACCTGCAAGGACTGAAAGTGAACTTCAAAGCCAGCACCACCCAGCTGGGCCCAGGCATCCAAAAGCCTCAACTCATCAGATGCCACAGCCCAGAGCTGGCTAATGGCAAGAATGTGGAAATTCAGCCTCCAATGAACCCCAGGAATGGAGCCATGAAAGCTGGTCCAGGATCCAGACATTTGTGCCAAGACCTCTCAGGCAGAAGTGATCACGTTTAAAGAGGAACTCTCTCCAATCCAAGGCTAAGCTGACAGGTCAGCCTGTGGGAGTGGAAAGGGCATGGTCCCTCGAGTCCCACATACCTGGGTTTAAAATCAGTTCCACTGTTTCCAAGCTCCACAGGGCAGACTCCTTACCCTCTCTGAGGCAACCTCTTCCTATGCAAAGTGGGGACACAAATACCCTCAGCTTGTGTGAAGGAAGCAAAATAATAGGCAAAAGTGCTGGCAGAGGCCTGGGCCGTTTCCTTCCCTCACTCTTCCCTTTGGGAGTCTTCTTTCTCCATCTCCATGGATCCTGAGAAGGGAATGCCAAGTTGCTAATGAACCAGGATAAAGGGGAACAGCTCTGCCTACAGCAGAAGACAACCTCTAAAAGTACCTTCTAGCATTAGATCATAAATCTGTCCTATGTTGAAACTGTATTTGTGGGCTGTTAGCTCTGTTAAGAGTGTATCTTACTGCTTTATCCAGCATTCAGCACTCACTATGCACGATAATGAGCTGCTTTGTAACTTATGAAATACTGGGCATGAAGAAATTAATCAGGAATTTGCCAGAATTCTCCAATCATCTGAAATGAATCAGTAATTCTCAGTAATCAGTAATTCTCTGGCAAACTATATCCACATGGCCAAATCCAGCCAAGCACTTCTTTTTGTAAATAAAGTTTTATTGGAACACAGCCATGCTCATTTATCCACATATTATCTATGGCTGCTTTCACACTACAAAGACAGGGTTGGACTGCGAGGGCTGAAATATTTACTGTCTGGCCCTTTACAGAAAATTACCCACCCCTGCTCCAAAAGAAAGCATAGATAAACTGAACTGTTGCAGTTCAAGTTCTCCAAGAAGTAGACTCTGAGAAAGAGTTTAGGGTTCAGGATGTTAAATAGGGAAAGCCTCTGGGATCCACACCTCTGGAAGGGAGAGAAAGGAAGCGGCAGTGGGCACAGGGAGAAGTCTGGCTGCGATGCTGGTCCAGCAGCCTCAGCTGACTCCATGGGACATGCTGGAGCAAATAACCCCTCAGAGTTGGCCTCAATGGGCCCAAATAGCTGCACTTTTACCCTCTGCCTCAATCGGTCATTGGAAGTGGGCAATCCCCTGGAATGCGTGCCCACGGGTGAGGCAACTCCCAAAGGGGCTGAGTGCTGGAGGCTGTCTGCTGACATTATTCCCAAAACCAAGGGCAACAAATCCTCCCTTGCATCTCCATGCCCAGCACAGCCACTCAAGCTTCCTTGCTTGCTTTTTTAATATGGAATGCTTCACAAATTTATGTGTCATCCTTATGCAGGGGCCATGCTAATCTTCTCTGCATCATTCCAATTTTAGTAAATGTGCTGTTGAAGTGAGAACCACCCAAGATTTTTTAAAGTTTTCCTCCATCACCTTCCAGAAGTGCCCCCCACCTTTACACCAGGGAGTCAGCTATCTTCTGAACCCCCTATGGAAGTGGTGGGTGGCATCAGTGGGACACAAAGTCAAAGTGGACACAGGGTGCTCAGAATAACAATTAAAATATCACCTTAAATTTATTTCCAGTAATATTCTAGAAAAATTTTATGTCCGTAAGCTTTATTGGACATCACAGAGAAACACGCTATGCATCTATAAATGCCATTCTCGGGAAAAGTGACTTCCTATCAGAATAACACTCAGATTTTTTTACAGAATGGTGAGAACTAAGATATATAATGCATATAAGATATAAAATTTCTTATATTAAAAAATATAAAATGAGAGATAAGGTAGAAAATGTCACTGCTTATTAGTGCAATAACATAAGAAGAGATTTTGAGTCTACAAACCTAGGTTCAGTTCTCCACCTGCCATTTACTCTGGACAATCTCTTTTCCCTCCTAATGTACCTGGTTGTCTGTAAGATGGGACCCTGATACTCTACACCTCACAGTGTTCTCACAGAATCAGAAGAAATGATATATGTGAACCAGTGATGACATCTGGAAAGTCCTCAAAAAATATTTTTTGTCTATCTTCTGTAGCACCTCCTTCATCGCTATCTTCAAGTTCTATTCAAATATTTAATTGCTTTAGTTCTTCTTTTTTGTAGTTCTTCTCTGGTCTTACCAAGTATACCATCAACATTTTGTCATATACAGAACAGGTATTTTAAAATATTTCTTATTTCCACTTAGTCTACCTACATATGTAAATATACATGCCCACATGTATATATACATACAAATATCAGCCCCATTCGATATTTCCTTCCCAAGACAAATATCCCAGGGAATAGATAGGCATTGATAGTCATAACTTTTGGCAAAGGATGCTGGAGAAAATATCAGTGAACATTCAAAGTCCTACCTCTTCACAGCCCTGCCCCCACTGACATCGCATGAGGTCTCACCAACCCCTGGGAGCCGAGTCAATGGCCTAGCATACTGAAGTTTTGTCCCACCATGTTTTCCTGAGCTATAAGTGGCCAGGGATACTATAGTAAGATCTAGGACTTAACTCCATTCTGTCTTGTGTCTCTGTTGGCACACCTGTTCGTCAATGAGTCATTTTCCTTTCTGCATTTCTTCTTCTCTCTCTCAGGCTATCTCTTCACTCCATGAATGAACAAAATAATATATATCACTTGTTTCTTGGGTTGCATTAGCCAAGAGGGAAAGAATACCATAGTTATAGGATACCAGCATTACTCACATTCTGCCCACTTCTATCTAATCTGTCAAAATCTTCATTTATCATGAAAAGTCCCACATAGCCAGTTATGGGAGTTCTTAGAAAGTGCTTGCTCACTACGGTATTCCCCAGCCCTGTCAGCTAATATGGGGTTCCTTCATTTTCTTTCTTTTCTGCTCTAAGTCTGTAAAGCTCCATGAAGATGCCTTGGCTCTGCTCGTGAATATCTGGTGAAGTCCTTCTGGGCCAATGTCAGCAACAGGGGATGGATGTCAGCGATGCTGCAATCCAACCTGAGGAAAATTGTTCCCCACAACCTGTTACCAAAGCAGGACTTTCTGCTCCTCCTCAGTCTCTTAAGACTTTTATCCCAGCTCTCTTTCAGTTTCATATCCTTCATTGTCTTTCAGCTGCCATCCCCTCTCCTCTCTCCTTAGCAATCAGGGGAAGCTCCTACAATGGAAGGGATTGGCCCTGGACAGCTGTCTGAGTTTCAAACTCCATCCACTCCAAAGAACCAACCTTCTCACAGACACCTGTGGCACCATCAGTGGGCCGGGCATGCTCACCCAGGCTCCAGCTTCCCTCATAAAAACTCTAGGTCCTTGCTGCCACACGTGCCCACCCAATCGACAAACATTCATTAACTATACAGGCAGGCCCAGAGTCAGACAGTACATAACTGAAACCCTAAAGGGGCATGTCTTTATACTTTTAGGGCCTCTTCCTTTACCTAGGCATTCAATCATTCAACAAGGATATTTAGCAGCTACTGTGAAAGAGATATTAAGCTCTGTGTGGTCAAAGATGAATGGAACACAGTAGCTGTTGACTTCACTGGGCTTATAACCTAGTAGCAGATATAGGAAGTTCACAAAAACCATAATACAAAACAAAAGACAGTAAGTGCTATAAGAGGGGTACAAAATGTTTCTAGTATTCAGAAAAAGAAGAGTGCATTTATTAAACACTTTCTTTGTCAAGCATATCTAAATCCCAGAGAGAGAAGGAGGGACAGAGAATAGTGTGTACATATGAGTATATTTATAATATCTATATTATAAATACATAACAGTGTATATATTTTTTCCATTTGAAGTTTATTATACCCCATTTTACAGGTGAACATCTCCATCTCAAAGTGATTCAGTAACTTATTCAGAAAAGGATCTCTCTCAATGGGAACATCTGGAAAGTTTCAATAAAAGAAGTATCATCTCAACTGATTCTTAAAGGTTTGGTGGAATTTTAATTCATATGTATGATCTTTAGTACAAAAGTAATACATTTTCATTGTGGAGATTTTAAAAATATGGAAAAGCACAAACATGCAAGTTTAAAAAAAAAAAAAAAAAGAAGCCCAAAAGTGCTCCACATCACTTGGCATCAGGGAAATACAAATCAAAACAACAATGAGATACCACCTCACACCAGTCAGAACGGCTGAAATTAACAAGTCAGGAAACGACAGGTGTTGGTGAGGATGCGGAGAAAGGGGAACCCTCCTACACTGTTGGTGGGAATGCAAGCTGGTGCAGCCACTCTGGAAAACAGCATGGAGGTTCCTCAAAAAGTTGAAAATAGAGCTCCCCTATGACCCAGCAATCGCACTACTGGGTATTTACCCTAAAGATACAAATGCAGTGATCCGAAGGGGCACATGCACCCAAATGTTTATAGTAGCAATGTCCACAATAGCCAAACTGTGGAAATAACCTAGATTTCCATCAACAGATGAATGGATAAAGAAGATGTGGTGTATATATACAATGAAATACTATGCAGCCATCAAAAGAAATGAAATCTTGCCATTTACGATGACATGGATGGAACCAGAGGATATTATGCTGAGCAAAATAACTCAATCAGAGAAAGACAATTATTATATGATCTCCCTGATATGAGGAATTTAAGAGGCAAAGTTGGGGGCTTGGGGGGTAGGGAAGGAAAAACGTGAAACAAGATGGGATTGGGGGGGAGACAAACCATAAGAGACTCGTAATCTCACAAAACAAACTGAGGGTTGCCTGAGGGAAGGGGGTATGGAGAGAGCAGTTGGGTTATGGACATTGGGGAAGGTATGTGCTATGGTGAGTTCTGTGAAGTGTAAGCCTGATGATTCACAGACCTGTACTCCTGGGGCTAATAATACATTATATTTTAATTAAAAAAAAAAAAAGTCCGTAAGTCCCACCACCTCAACATAAATACACCATCAACATTTTGGTGCATATCCTTATAAACATTTCTCTACTAATCACCACATCTAAAAGACTAATTGGGATGATACTGTTTATTCGCCTGCATTTTTATAAATGACATTTCACCTTATCCTCACAATAGCCCTAAAGTAAGGAGAGTTATCAATCCCATTTTATAAGAATAGCTTGAGGGACAGAGAGTTTAGGTTGTCCAAATCATGAGACAGAGCCAAAATGCACATCCCAAATCTCTTTCTCCAGAGTCCATACTTAGCTTCCACCAGCTGCCTCCCAGCCCATGAGCTGTGCCATGGAGATGGCAGGGCATGGAGAGAAAAGGTAGGAATCACTGGGAGGGATTAATCTTAAAGAAATACATGTAACCTGATTCCAGCATCCAGACCCCAGCTGTACCCTGCCCCACAGACAAGGAAATGCAACCCTGTAGACAACAGAAGAGGAACTTTGAGACAAGGAACAGTGGGCACATTTCTTCTTGGTACTGTTGGGATCCTTGATTGAGATTTGGTGACTGCTTCTATCTAGGGCATAAAGGATGGGAGAAATTTTTAAATGACTCTAATTTTTCTAGCCTGAGTAGTTGGAAGAAGGCTGGTCCCATAAATAACACCAGTGTTATAGCCTGTTTAAGAATACATGTAACCTCTACTAGGCAAAAACTGGTCCCTCAATTTAGACTCACCCCAAACTCAGGACTCTATGCACTGTGTGATCCAGTGAGGTCTCTCAGATCTATAATCCATGTCACTAAGGAGACCTGGCCCTGGCTAAATCTCTCATGAGAGCCAGGCTGGGAGCTGGAGCACTTCATCTGTGCAAGCCCCAGCTTCCCAGCACTGTTCCCATAGTGGCTTCTCTGTAACAGCTAGACATCTGGAACAGGCACCAGACTAAAACGTGGTCAAGCAGGATGGTCCCCTCCCCACTCCACACCAAATGGACTTTGGTTCTGCCCTAGCAGGGTTGGGAAAAACAAGTTTTCGCCAAAAGAAAAGAAATCAAAACATAAAATGTACTTCTTCCCTGGGCTGCATGTTCCTGGCTTGACTTATATCACTTACATAACAGTGATATTATTTTTTAGAACAGCACAGAGAGTTTCAGGCAAGGCCAAAAATGCCAGCCTGGGATTTGGTCCCCTAGAGTGCTGACACCAAAAGAAAGGGAAGGAACATGGCTGTGTGGGAGTCAGGAATGTCTCTTCTGATTCCAGCATCCAGACCCCAGATGCACCCTGCCCCACAGACAAGGAAATGCCATCCGGTAGACAACAATAGAAGGGGGACTTTGAGACAAAGAAGGAAGAGTGGGCACATTTCTGCTTGGGACCATTGGGATCCTTGAACCCTTTGCAGGTCTGGCTGACAGTTCATCTTCGATGGAAAAAACAGTGATTCATTGGACAAAGAGTTCTGGTTCAACTACTGGCTGAATACACAGCACCCAACTCCACCATCCACAGCCCCCAAGCCCAGGATAATTTATTTTATTTTTTCTATCAGGTTTTCTAAATCTTGCCATGCTCCAGAAATTTACCCTCAGGGAGCTAATTTTTACATAATTGTTAGTTTGTTTCCTTTCTCTCTGTTTCTTTCTTGCTTGCTTTTTTCTTTCTTTCTTTCTTTCTTTAAATCAAAATTGCTCTCCATTTCTGGATGATATTTGATGACCTGCATCAGTAGAAAACATTAGCTTTGCCCTCTTTGACTCTGAAAACTTGGCAACAGAGTCAAATTCTCTCTAGGTCTCTCTAGTGTGAAACTTCCTGTAATCCTTTTCCATAACACATACCACAAATCACTCACACAGATGCTTCAGAGAGAAGGCCAGGCCCTTACAAATATCCTACAGAGAGCCTTCTTCAGTCCTGTTTCTTCTAAATTTTTTCAGTTTCTGATCCCCCTTTGCTCTTTCCTCTACATTTTATCACATTGAATCAAACCAGTGTGTCCTCTATTACATACTGGGACAGATAAGTGCCCAATATGTATTCATAGAAGGAGTAATTTGAATGAATCCCTACCCATCTTTTTCTTTTTCATTCTTTTTCTTTAATGTCTTTATCACTGACTCCATATTCGATGAGCTTCCAACTGAGCTCTATACCTGCTCAATGAAACTGAGCCACTCACCCCTTACCTATACCAGTGTCTAACACCACTTTTATCAAAAATTTCTTTTTTTTTTTAAAGACCTTATTTATTTATTTATTTTTCAGGAAGAGAAAGAGAGCACAAGCAGGGGGAGCTGCAGACAGAGGGAGAAACAGGCTCCCTGCTGCACAGGGAACCCAGTGTGGGACTTGATCCCAGGACCTGGGATCATGACCTGAGCCAAAGGCAGACGCTTAACCTACTGAGCCACCCAGGCTCGCATTATCAAAATGTTCTTAACAAAACAGACTTCATTGCATCCATACCAACGAATGCCCATTTCCCTTTTTACATTAATACTAAATAATTATTGACTACCTAACCTGTTCTGGGCATCATTCTAACAAAACAGATAAAGTCCCCAATCCAAAGGAGCTTACATTCTAGTAGCAGGAGACCAACAATAAACAAATAGATTAACCAATAAATAATAAGCTCAGAAGAAAAACAAAGAAGAGTCAAGGGACAGAGTGATAGGGGTTGTCTAGGCCTTTCCCAAGCCCTTGTAAAAATAATCACTTGTCCTCATATTTGTCAAATGCCTGAGCCTCTCACTTCTTTGGCAGTAGCCACAGATGCACTGAGAGAGTAGATCCACAGCATCTGTTTCTGCCAACCAACCTTCAAATGGGAAAGGTAATAGTGTCCCCTTTACAAGGATTGAACGAAGTAGGTAATCCTTGTAAAGTGCTTAATGTAGGGGCGCCTGGGTGGCTCAGTGGTTTAAAGCATCTGCCTTCGGCTCAGGTCATGATCCCAGGGTCCTGGGATCGAGCCCCGCATTGGGCCCTCTGCTCGGTGGGGAGCCTGCTTCCCTCTCTCTCTCTCTCTGCCTGCCTCTCTGCCTGCTTGTGGTCTCTCTCTGTCAAGTAAATAAATAAATAAAATCTTTTTTTAAAAAAAGTGCTTAATGTAGTGTCTAGTACACAAAGCATACTAAGTAAAGGGCAGCCAGAAAACACGGGAAGGAGCGGGAGCTGCCTTGGGCAAAGGCCATCTCATTTGCGCTAATTTTAGCTTACTCTCCATATTATTTGTGCTTCCTCCAGGCAGCCCCTAGCTTTATGAGCAATTGACCCTTGAACTGAGAAGCTGCTCCAGGTAAAGACCTTAGCTGAAAGTGACATGATAAATAAATGGCACGGTTTAGAGAAGAATGCAGGCTGAACTTGACAGTAGCTGGTATGTCTCACTTTCTTCTCTGGGGCTTCTCTTCACCCACTGGAACTCACTAGTCACCTGATGTATGGGAAATCTGGAAGTGAGGGAGATAATACCCCACAGGGCCACTTGGATCAAAGAGCACAGGAGCCAATAGATAAGCCACTCTACTCCTAGTCTTAAGGCAGAAGAGTCTGAGGCTCATTCTATAGTTTCTCAGAGGCTTCCCCGAGCCTCTGAGACAAGGACAGAGAAGAATGGAGCCTCAGTCACCCACAACAGAGACAGGATCAATGATACACCCTGTCTTTCCCTCTTTTCCTGTTCATTCTCATGGTCCCAACCCAACACCTATTCATAGGAATCAATTCCCAAAATAATTATCTTTACAAGACCCTCATATCAGGAAGAACTCAGGCTAAGACAGACATACCATCCATGCAGTGATCTTTTTCTTCAGATTCTACCTCCTAATATTATACATATTAGATATATATTATGAAATTATAATTATATATAATTATAAAATTATCCATGATCTCTTCTCCTCTTCAGAGCTTCTTCAAATTAGGAAGTCTCTATTATCAGATTAACCCACAGTTTCTCTATCAAAGGTTTCTTTAACTGCTCTTTCAGTATATCTTTGGCTCCAGCTTGGCCAAGCTGATCATTACTATTTTGTAGATATAAGCAAAACCCCAGAACCACTTCACTTGTTATAGAAATTCTCTTTTGTCTAAAATGTTTATGTCTATTCCTCTACAGAAGGCAAGATCTTAAGTTTTTCAAGATTGAAAATTCATTTGGGGGGGAGACAAGATGGCGGGGAAGTAGGAGGAGGCGCTATTTCAACCTGTACCCTAAAGTGAGCTGATTACCTACCAAAGAACTCAGATCACCCATGAAATCAGCCTGAGATCAGAATTATACATGTCTGGATCTCTACGGGGGCAGAAGACACCAGTGGGCAGGTAAAGCGGAGTGGGAACATTGGACTAATATCGGAAGATAAACAAAAGGGGGAGGGAGCCACCAGAGGCGACCATTGGAAAGTAATACCCCAATACGAGAGTGCCTTGCCTCTGGGGACCAGCATTAACTCGGAGTCTGGTTGAAAGCACTCAAAAAAAGCAAAGGATCACGGGGGGAAATTGTGGGAATCGGGGCGGTTAGGGACAGGGGCTTGAGTCCCCGGACCCAGGATAGCCAACCTGGCGCTGAGCCAGAGAGAGTGCAGTGGAGAAACCAGGTCTTGGTTCCCGAGCCGCCAGCACGCCTGAGAGTGCGTGGGGTCCTGTGAGAGGCTGGGAGCCTTGCCAGCTGGCAGAAAAACAGCTTTTTTGGACTCTTCCACGTGAGCGCTGTGCCGTGCTATCAGAGCCTGAGACGCGCGCGCCCCAAACCCTCCCCTGAGAGAGGTGCGCGCAGGCACTAGCCTGGCGCTTTTGGACCCGGAAAGACCAGGCACTGCCAGCCCAGGCCAGTGGGAAAATCTCAGTGTGGGATCACTGCTTGGAACCTCTCTGGTGGTCCGGAGCTGCCCAGACAACTGCCGCTGTCATGGTTTTGGGTACAAGCAGGACTTCCTGTGTCCCCAGGGACCACGACTGGGAACGTGCTCTGCCAGTGGCCAAGGGGGAATTTATGTGCCCTGCAGCACCCAGAGGGGAACAGACTGAGCCTTCTCTCTGAAAGGGAGGTCTGGGTGCAGTTTGCTTTCCTCTAAACCTCCAAAAACCATCAAAAGCTGTCAAGGCCAGAGGGGGGGAAAAAAACAAACAAACAAACAAACAAACATAAAAACCTCCAGAGAACAAAAACCTGAAAAACAGGTTTCCTCAGAGCCCACCCCCTTGAGGGGGGAAAGAGGACTTAACTCAGGGAACATTGCCTGAAAACCCACGTGGCAGGCCCCTCCCCCAGAAAACCAACCAGGAAAAAAAAAAAAAAAAGACAAGAGAACAACCACCACTACTTCATAGATAAAACTTATATTTTTAATTAGTTCCCACTATCCTGGTTCATTTTTTATATATATATAGACAATTTTTTAACCTATTTACCATCACAGTGAGATGTCCAGTACATCAAATTCCATAATAACCTTTTAACCTGAACTTTTTGATACATATACCCATATTTTTCTTTTGCTTTTCTATTTTTTAATTTTTTTTTAATTTTAGCTTAGTTTAGTTTAGTTTATTCCTTTTTTGTATTTTTATTTTTTAATATTCATATAGAGAAACTTCAAGGTAATCCCCTTTCCCCAATCAATGCTACCCCTATAGGTAAACCAATTTTTAATCCCCCTTTATCTTAGGAAAGTTGAGTCCTTTAACAAAGATATCAAGATACATCCAGGACGAAGCAAAATAACCTTCCTCGCCCACACTGAGAACTTATAACCACTCTCCCATCTTTTTCCCCCGCCAGTGTTTCTGTGAATTTGTGTTTGTCCTGATAGTATATAAATCTTATACGTGGGGTTCTTTTTGACGAGGTTCTTTTCTTTTTTTGCTTTTACATATTTTTTTTTTCTCTTGTCATATACTTTTATCAGTCTTTTTGTTTGTCTGTTTTTGTTTGTATACTTCATAAATTTTACCTTGGGGCCCATTTGGGCTGAGCCTTCTCTTTTATCTTCCCGTTTTTTCCTGTCTCTCTCTCTCTCTCTCTTTTTCTTTTTCTTTTCTTTTCTTTTTTCTTTCACTGGGGTGGGGACTCCTGATTGCTCAGAAGTGTTCCAGGGTGCACTTTGACTGCACCACAGTCGATACATCCAGCTACAACCGTTCAGCCATCTCTCACCAAAATGAGTAGGAGGAGGAATGCCCAACAGAAGAAAAATTCAGAGGATGGGCCTTCTGCAACAGAGCTAATGGCTAGCGACATAGACAAGTTGTTGGAAAAGGAATTCAAGCTAACAATTATCCAGGCAATAGCTAGGTTGGAGAAATCCAAGGATGACCAAATGGAATTGATTAGGGCAGAACTGAAAGCCACCAGGGATGATGTTCACAATGCTCTCAATGAGTTCCAATCTAATCTAAACTCTCTAAAAGCTAAGGTAACTGAGACAGAAGATAGAATTAGTGATCTGGAGGACAAACAGATAGAGAGAAAGGATCAGGAGGAGGCCTGGAACAAACAGCTTAGAAGCCACGAAAACAGAATCAGGGAAATAAACGATGCCATGAAACGTTCCAATGTCAGAATTAGTGGAATCCCTGAAGGGGAGGAGAAAGAAAGAAGTCTAGAAGATATAGTGGAACAAGTTCTCCATGAAAATTTTCCCAATCTTGCTAATGGAACCAGCATTCATGTACTAGAGGCAGAACCTGGTCTAACTCCAAGATTATAGATTCTCAAAAGACCTTGAGACACCTAATAGCAAGAATGAAGAATTATAATTGTAGGCAGGCCCTCTTGAAGGCAGCTAGGACAAAGAAGCTCCTTAAATACAGAGGAAAGCCCATCAGAATAACATCAGACCTGTCCACAGAAACCTGGCAAGCCAGAAAGGGCTGGCAAGATATATTCAGGGCACTAAACGAGAAGAACATGCAGCCAAGAATACTTTATCCAGCAAGACTGACATTCAAAATGGATGGAGAGATAAAGAGTTTCCAAGACCAGCAAGGCTTAAAAAAGTATGCGACCACCAAGCCAACACTGCAGAAAATATTAAGGGGGGTTCTATAAAAGAGGAAAAATCCTAAGAATATCACAGAACAGAAATATAGAGACAATCTACAGAAAGACTTCAAAGGTAACAAGATGTCAATAAAAACATATCTATCAATAATCACTGTCAATGTGAATAGCCTAAATACACCCATAAAATGACACAGGGTTGCAGATTGGATAAAACGACAGACCCATCCATAGGTTGTCTACAAGAGACCCATTTTGAACCTAGGGATACAACCAGACTAAAAGTGAAGGGATGGAGAAGCATCTTTCATGCCAATGGGCCTCAAAAGAAGGCCAGGGTAGCGATTCTCATATCAGATAAATTAGATTTTAAACTAAAGACTGTAGTCAGAGATACAGAAAGACACTACATCATTCTTAAAGGGACTATCCACCAAGAAGATCTAACAATTGTAAATATTTATGCCCCCAATATGGAAACAGTCAATTACATAAGAAAACTATTAATCAAGATAAAGAGTCATATCGATATGAATACATTTATAGTAGATCTCAACATGCCTCTCTCAGTAATAGACAGATCATCCAAGCAGAAAATCAATAAAGAAACAAGAGCATTGAATGAAACACTGGACCAAATGGACCTCATAGATATATACAGAACATTCCACCCTAAAACAACAGAATACTCATTCTTTTCAAGTGCACATGGAACCTTCTCCAGAATAGACCACATACTGGGTCACAAATCAGGACTCAACCGATACCAAAAGACTGAGATTATTCCCTGCATATTCTCAGATCACAATGCTTTGAAACTGGAGCTCAACCACAAGGAAAAGTTTGGAAGGAACTCAAACACCTGGAAGCTAAAGACCACCTTGCTTAAGAATGCTT
>PISX010028261.1:0-21824 GCA_004024625.1 Mellivora capensis
AACCTTCCCTTTGAGATCAGGATCAGGACAAGGATGCCCACTCTCACCACTGTTGTTCAACATAGTACTAGAAGTCCTAGTAGCAACAGTCAGACAACAAAAAGAAATAAAAGGTATTCAAATTGGCAAAAAAGGGGTGCCTGGGTGGATCTGTGGGTTAAGCCTCTGCTTTCAAATTGGCAAAGAAGAAGTCAAAGTCTCTTCTCTTCGCAGATGACATGATACTTTATATGGAAAACCCACAGGCTCCACCCCCAAACTGCTAGAACTCACACAGCAATTCAGGAATGTGGCAGGATACAAAATCAATGTACAGAAATCACTTGCTTTCTTATACACTAACAATGAAAGTATAGAAATGGAAATTAGAGAATCGATTCCTTTTACCATAACACCAAGAATCATAATAAACCTAACCAAAGAGGTAAAGGATCTGTACTTGAGGAACTACAGAACACTCATGAAAGAAATTGAAGAAGACATAAAAAGATGGAAAAGCATTCCATGCTCATGGATCAGAAGAGTAAACAGTTCTAAAATGTCTATACTGCCTAGAGCCATCTATACTTTCAATGCAATATGGATCAAAATTCCACTGGTACTTTTCAAAGAGCTGGAAGAATCATTTGTATGGATCCTAAAATTTTTATGGAATCCTAAAATTTGTATGGAGCCCGAAGAGACCCCAAATTGCTAAGGAAATGTGAAAAAGAAACACAAAACTCGGGGCATCATGATACACTACAAAGCTGTGATCACCAAGATAGCATGGTACTGGCACAAAAACAGACACAGACCAGTGGAACAGAGTAAATAGCCCAGAAATGGACCCTCAACTCTATGGTCAAATAATCTTTGGCAAAGCAGGAAAAAATACACAGTGGAAAAAAGACAGTCTCTTTAATAAATGGTGCTGGGAGAATTGGACAGCTATGTATAGAAAAATGAAACTCGACCATTCTCTTACACCATACACAAAGATAAACTCAAAATGGATAAAAGACCTCAATGTGAGGCAGGACTCTGTCAAAATTCTAGAGGAGAACATAGGCAGTAACCTTTTCAACATCGGCCACAGAAGCTTCTTGCAAGACATGTCTCCAAAGGCAAAGGAAACAAAAACAAAAATGAACTGTTGGGACGTCATCAAGATCAATAGTTTCTGCACAACAAAGGAAACAGTCAACTAAACAAAGAGGCAACCCACGGAATGGGAGAAGATATTTGCAAATGATACTATAGACAAAGGGCTGATATCTAAAATCTATAAAGAACTCCTCAAACTCAACACACACAGAACAAATAAGCACGTGAAAAAAATGGGCAGAAGACATAAACAGACACTTCTCCAAAGAAGACATACAAATGGCTACAGTCACATGAAGAAATGCTCATCATCATTAGCCATCAGGGAGATTCAAATAAAAACCACATTGAGATACCACCTTACACCAGTTAGAATGGCCCAAATTAGCAAGACAGCAAACAACAAGTGTTGGAGAGGATGTGGAGAAAGGGGACCCCCTCTTACATTGTTGGTGGGAATGCAAGCTGGTGCAGCCACTTTGGAAAACAGTGTGGAGATTCCTTAAGAAATTAAAAAGAGAGCTACCCTATGACCCCGCAATTGCACTTCTGGGTATCTACTCCAAAGATACAGATATAGTGAACAGAAGGACCATCTGTACCCCAATGTTCATAGCAGTAATCCCACAATCGCCAAACTGTGGAGGGAGCCGGGATGCTCTTCAATGGATGATGGATACAGATATGGTCCATAGATACAATGGAGTATTATGCCTCCATCAGAAAGGATGAATACCTAATTTTTGTATCAAGCTGGACGGGACTGGAAGAGATTATGCTGAGTGAATTAAGTCAAGCAGAGAGAGTGAATTATCATATGGTTTCACTTACTTGTGGAGGATAAGGAATTATATGGACATTGGGAAAAGGAGAGGCCAAGGGAGTTGGGGAAATTGGAAGGGGATAGGAACCATGAAAGACTGTAGACTCTGAGAAACAAAAATGATGGTTTTGGAGGGGAGGTGGTTGGGGGTTGTGCGAGCCTGGTGGTGGGTATTAAGGAGGGCACGTATTGCGTGGGACACTGGGTATGATGCATAAACAATCTTGGAACACTGAGAAAAACAAAGTTTTAAAAAAAACCCTCATTTTTCTTAATAGAAAGTGGCTATTTCATATTCTTTCTCAGAGTGAATTGTTTGGATCCCCTAAAGAACATTCAATTTATCTGTTTTCTAAAAATGAAAAATTTTTGAGCCACACTGTTCAGGGTATGTCCACTTAAATGTATTGATTACGATAATATCTTATTTGTGAATTTAGAACATTTCATTATTTCTCAAGTTTTTGTTTTTCTTTTCAGTGCCTGATAGGAGATAAGACTTGGTTTCAAATTATTCTAGTAAAGATTACTTTTTGGTTTATAAATTTGGCTTTTGGTATTTAGGGATTCCTATTGTAAGATATGCTGAGATATGAGGTGGACACTACATTTCTAGATTTAAAAGAGTAATCTAACATAAAAAGGGGCATGTTGAGATGGGGTGATGTTATCACAGTGTCATTCTTTTGGGCTCTCTTTCTTCGGGAAATACTAACTTCCCTCCTTTAGGGGCAGGCTCTGATGGGCATTTCTAAGTTAACGCAGGAACTGGGAAAAGCACTACTAGACTACTTGCGTTAGTATGTAGTAGCCAAAAAGTATGCCACAAAATTAAGTTGTGAAATTAAGTTAAAATACTTTGTCATCCTATTGGTACATGGAATGAGACTCAGTTTCACCTGGCTGGGCCATAGAAAATTACAGATCTTTGTATTTCTCAAGTCATTTCCTTCTATTTACATTTAAATTGTAGGAATGGCATGTATCTGCAAAGAACCTTCTGGGAGTCCTGGGTAGAACTGGTTTGTTTTTCTGTTTTCAGAGAACATCAAGGTTGTACAATGTTGATTTTCCTGAAGACAATTTGGAAGGTAGAATGCTGGCTGTGCTAATGATGGTTTACTCTAAAATTTCTATTTCTCTTGTCAAAATAAAGCTCCAAATTTAAAATAGAAGTCTAAATTTATAGTAGGTGATTTTAGTATGTTAGTCTCTAAATTCAAAATATGTCATAAAAAATAAAAACAAACTGAATAATAATTTGGAGGGCTTCATTGGTCACCATAGTACTTAGTGAAGTAGTAGTTAATTGGCTTGTGTTAGTTACCAGTCAATAGAATTTGAAGGGATAGGTCAGGAGATTAGCTACTGGAAATGTAAAATTGGAAAACATCTCCTCTCATTTATATATATATTTTAAAATTTTATTTATTTATTTGACAGGCAGAGATCACAAGTAGGCAGAGAGACAGGCAGAGAGAGAGGAAGGGAAGCAGGCTCCTGGCCAAGCAGAGAGCCCAATGTAGGGCTCTATCCCAGGACCCTGGGATCATGACCTGAACCGAAGGCAGAGGCTTTAACCCACTGAGCCACCCAGGCGCCCTTCCCCTCATTTATAGATCAGAAGGGCTAAACATTGCTTGTCTCCTTCTACTACAGTTTGGACCTATCTTCATTCAACAAGTCTGCTGAGCTGTATCCCAGCACCTCTCTGATAAGAGGCTCACATTCCTCAGAGTTTTCTACAGACCTCATATTGTATTCACACGCGCCCCCCCTTTTAAAATGGTATGAGATTTTTAGCTGTTGGGAAAAATATTAGAAAGACAAGAGTGACAACATGAGTTTCCAAAATCCTGTGAAGTCTTGTTCTAAATGAGTTAGGGACATCCAAACTATTTCCTGGTTCTATTGCCATTTCTGTTCTCTTGATTTTACTGAAATAGAACCACTGATTGAGAGCCTGGCTAGAAACACTCGGAGACTTGATACTCCATATCTTAGTGTGTTTGGGGTATTATGACAAAGTCGTAGACTGGGTGGCTTATAAACAATAGAAATACATTTTTCACAATTCTAGAGGCTGAAAATTTGAGATCAGAGGGCTAGCACTGTCAGGCTTTGGTGAGGGACCAATTCTAGGATAGAGAAAGAGAGCTAGCTAGCTTTCTGGTCTCTTCATATAAGGACACTAATTCCATTCATGAGGACCCCGTTTTTATGACCTAATCTTCTTTGAAAGGCCCCACTCCAAATACTATCACATTGGGGATTAGGTTTCAGTTTATGAATTTTGGGGGGGTTGCAAAGTATAACAAGCAGCTTTCTGTTCCTGGTGCTTTAGCGTGTTTGGGGAATGGGGAATGGGGATGGGATATAGTATCTCAATATTGTTCACACATATTTTCATCAGAAATCTTAAGAGAAATGTGTTTCAACTACAGAAAACCTATTAAAGACCATATATCTATGTTTATTTGGGGCCTAATATTTGCAAAGCAGACATGATTTTTGCCCCATGGAGCATCCATTTTAGAGCATTTCACTATAGATGATGGGACAGCAACTTCTTCAACCTTTTCATGAAGCTTATAGTGGGAACCACTAGCAAAACTAAAATGCATCAGATTGGAGACAATCTGAACAAAGAGACAGGCAGGAGTAGAAAGAAGAAACGAATAAAAAGAAATGTGTGCTTAGCTGCAGAGGTGGGATAGGATGAAAGGCACAAGCAATTCTGTGGGAGACACTCAGTGGCCCAGACCACCCAGCCCTGAAGTACACATTGCTCATTGTTACAAGAACTTACACCACTTAAAAAGTAAGATCCTGCCCCCTTAGCATGTCAGGGGCCTGATATTATCAGTTTGGGCCAGTCAGTTACAGTGAGTCAGACTCAGTTGAATTGCTGAAAGAAAGCAGCAGGCTTTTTGAGTGCCGGTCTAGACTATACTTTCCTCCTTTAATGGCTCATTATAAAAACATTTGTACTGACCTATAAGCTGATAAGTGCCAACTGGAGTCAACTCACTTGAGAAGAATATTATGATTACAATTTGGTGGCATTTCTTTTAGTGTTTAGAATTTCTTTTACCCTGAATCAAAGAATTAGAATTAGGGCCCAAAATTGTATTTTCTCACCTTTGTGGGAAAGACCTTCAGTAGCTTTACTGGATCAGAGTAGATCCTGTCCTTAGGACACAACCCAAAAGTTGCTGCTTAGCTTTTCTCAAATCATACACAGTCCTTGCTGCCTAACTCATCTTCCTACTAAACACATTTCTTGACAAATTTTCCCTTTTCTTTAAAAATTCTCTTCTGGTCTGTCTGGATTATGTATTGACCTATTTATTTTGTGTGTGGGTGGTTTCTGTGACTCCTCCTAGCTCAAAAATTTAATGATTGAATCTAAATTTGCAGCTCTGAGCACAATGGAAATCCTTACCACAATGGACATGCACCTGTTTCACTTCCAAAGCCCACTGAGTTTGCATATCTGTGGTTGTTTAGCTCAGGAGACTGGATTGTGTTAGTGAGGCCTAGGTTATAGTTTTGACATGTAAGTGACAGTTAGCATACATGTTCTTCAGGCCAGACTGTTTTCGGAACCCAGACAGGTACTCTGCACATGTATGGCCATGGTCCTGGACGACCAGATGAGAAGCTGAAGGCAAATCTGAGTGAATCTGTCATCATAAAAACAACTCAGTTGTAAACCTTCCTGATGAGGTGTCTCATCTCAGTAGCAACTTCTTTGCATATGAATGTGAGTGCATAAATATGTGGTGGATGCATCTGCAAGTTTTTAAAGTGAGAACTTGACAGGTTTGGGCTAGTCCCAGAAAGCAGACTTGGCAAAATTACCATCGTGCCAGTACACAGGGTGGAGTTTCCATAAGAGTTAGGCCACTGCTGCTCAATTTCCTGCCTCTTCAGCCACGGGAAAAAAAAAAAAAAACACCAACAAAAACAAGCTGCAGTTTTCTTCATAAGCCATTGTATAAATGACTTTATGTCCTCAGGGGTGGTCAGATCCAAAGAACTCTGTGGAAGGGACTTCTCTGACTATAAAAAATCATCATGGATAGAGTATATATCTTGTGGCCAGTTACCACATGGAAAGAAAAGAAACAAAAGGGAATATTCTTACCCTTTAGTGGGTTAGGGGGAAAGACTTCAAAACATGAACATGTGAAGACACAGATCAGTCAACAATGATAACAGGAAGAAATATACTTACCTGAATACAATTAGACACAGGTAGCCAAGTAGTCTCATCCATGGATAGCTTCACACCAAAAGTAATTCTTGAGCAGAGTTTTGAAGGTATATCCAATCTAGTAGGAAGGATATTTCTGCAAAGAAGTTATACATGAATGATGTTTACTTTGTAGGTTGCACAGAGGAGCAAAAGTGTGAGTTGTGAAATGCATTTCTTTAGTGTCTTTGGCTGCTTCCTCTTAAAAACCAAACAAAAATCTGCCCTTAAACTTAATAACCTTTTGTATCTAATGATACCCTAATCCTGTCCTGAAGGCTGCACATGAATATCCTAGTTCTTTTTCTAGACACAAGGTAGTATTGTATTTCTCTGCTTTCTGTGACCATATGACTTGTGTTGGCCAGTAAAATAAGAATGAAGTGTCAAGTATTACTTCCAGGAAAAAGTATTTATTTGTCATTTGGTAGTTCTCTTTTTCTTGTTACAACAATTGCAAATGCTTGTGTTAACTGGAGTCTACTGTGTTGAGCAGAGTCCCCTGATGACCTGCCTTAGATGTGTAACACAATGAAAAATAAATCTTTGTTGTGTCAAGACACTGAAATTTGAAAGTTGCCCCAGCAGCATAACCTAGCCCCACCTTGGGTGATTCAAATGTCATATTTTCTCCATGTCTGGCCTTTCTTTGAGTCCTCAGCTCCCTACACTCTGATTTCTATGCCTAATATTTGAATGAAACTGTTGTCAAAAGGTAACAGAGTTGCCATATAATACTGTTGACCACTTCTTTCTTAAAACTCTCTTCTCCCTTGATTTCAATGACATCAGTCTTTTAACTCACCGTTTAGATCACTAATTATATGTTTTAGGTATAAAACCCAAATAAATCTCATCTACTTTCCTGGGTTTGAACTAATATGATGTGACTGTTAGGCTGATAACTCCTAAATTGTATCTCCTGCTCCAATTCATGCTGTGCAGCAAAGGCTTATACACACACAGAGGTCATTCAAAACAACATGTCCACACTTGAGTTTACATCTCCTACTAGACCTGGTTATTTTTCAAAGTCACAAAATCATCAACTGGGAATCTTATTTGATTTCTCTCTCTCAACAACAGTTCCCCAATAAAATTTGTGACCAGAGTTTTTCTGTTCAGTTTCTAAATTTCATCTGTCTACATCTTTCTTTCCAAACTCTCTGTATATATATAATAGCTTCCGGATTCGTCCTATATCAAACTGTTCTCCAGGGAGCTTTTGGAGAAATCTTTCTAAAATATGAAAATTATCATGTTTCAGGCCGCTTACATAAAATCTTTGATGTCACCTCATAATACTAGAGTTAAAATCCAATGCTATGAGAGCTTTTAGTGAGTTGTTCCTTACTCAACAGAATGGTTTCATGACCGACCTACCACGTATGCTTTATACTTCGGTAACATGCTCTTCCTCCTTTACTTCCCTGAACCATGTGCCTTGTACATCATGTTGTTCCTTGTGTATGGACTTCATTCACCCTGATAAGGTCTCTTTTCTTGCTGTTCTACTTAAAACAAAGAAACAAACAAAAAACCATGGAGCCTAATGTGGGACCTGAACTCAAGACCTTGAGATTGAGACCTGAGCTGAGATGAAGAATAGGACGCTCAGCCGACTGAGCCACTCAGGCATCCCATGAGCTCTGCTTTTAACTGAGGAACTCTTGGGAACCATTATAGAAACTTAAGAAGGTGACAATATCCAGATGATACTTGCAGAGAGTAATTAGAATGGAAGGGAATTGCATGGGTAGGTAGTAAGAAGCTACAGGATCATGGCTTTTGATTCCTCAGAATTTCAGATTTTACAATTCTCACTGTGATTCATGCCTGTTACATTTAATGCTGGTATAAAGTATCAAAGGCAGAAAATTATTAAATACTTTGTAAGTTTAACGGAAGGGAAGACAACCCATTTGCAGAAGTAAACATTTAAGCCTTTAATCTAAATCTTAGTCTTCCACAGTTTTTTTTAACATTAATGTTAAACTTAATTTTGACATTTATGAAATGATCAAAGCTACTTATGCTATATGTAATATGTCTCTGGTTTTCTTTCTTATTGCCTTTACTAGAAAGTCTAGCCTCTTCTCTTATTCTACTAACTATTCTTGACTATTCTATTTTACTGTGTGTGTGTGTGTGTGTGTGTGTGTGTGTGTGTGTGTCAAAGGAATGTCCAGAATCCTGGAAATGGAGAGAGGGTGATTGAGTGTGGTTGGCTCTTACTAGAATCATACAAATGGGTGAGGAATAAACCTCCCAACACTTCTTGGGCTCTTGAATCCTGTGTCCTCCCAATTCTTTTAGCGCTGGCAGCCTACTTATCTTTAGCAAAAGCTAGGCATAATTTCAAATGTCACATTGCAGAGAAATCACTCTCTGTCACCAAAAAAGAGAGAGACAGGGTTATGATGCCTTTTTATATCTGCAACCTGGCACTGTCAGCCATTTGGAATTTGTCTCCCAGACTGTCTGGCCTTGGCTTGGAGATGGCAGGGTTGCTGTGTAGCACAAGGAGGTGCAAAAGCAAACATGGGCACAAAACCAAATACTTGACTGTAAGAAATGTTCTGAAAGTTATAAAAGTGAAATACTACTTCCAGCTGTCACTTTATGCAAGGATTAAGTTGAGCTCAAGGGGCTACAGAAATGAAGGAAGAAAGTAAATTATTCATTACAGTAACTATGCAAGTTGCAGGAGATGCCTGGGTTTTCTACTGATGGATTACATGTGATCCCTTTGTCTATTCATCTATATACTCACTCATTCACTTGTCTTTATGTGTATATTTGAAGACATGTTGTTGCTGCTTAGGTGGAGAGCAAAGCTTCATATTCTTTCCTTCCTATAGCCAAGAGCACTCTGCCCACTGGTTACCCTTTCTTTAGCACATGTTCCCCCTTGTGGTGGTTCCTTCTTAGGCTCATGATCTGCCCCAAGCATTGTTTTCTTTTTTTTTTTTTTTTAAGATTTTATTTATTTATTTGACAGAGAGAAATCACAAGTAGGTAGAGAGGCAGGCAGAGAGAGAGAGAGGAGGAAGCAGGCTCCCTGCCAAGCAGAGAGCCTGATGCGGGACTCAATCCTAGGACCCTGAGATCATGACCTGAGCTGAAGGCAGAGGCTTAACCCACTGAGCCACCCAGGTGCCCTGCCCCAAGCATTGTTGAAATGAACATTGTCATCCAATGATCAGAGTGTAAGTCCATCGAACACAGTTAAGTGCATATTAAGACTTTGATTGATAGAGTGTGCTGAGATGTGTTCCCGGTATTGTTTTCTAGCCATGGATATCTATAATGCACAGCTCTTCTTCATATTGTTCTATGAAAGGTATTGTTCACTGGCTCAGTATCCTTAAATTGATTACATAAAATCATTATCCATGTCCATACATGACTACGACCAGCGTCAGTGTCTGGGAGGGCTTTCAATTGACTCAGTATTTCCCCATTTCAACGCCAGTTCGGAAGCATGTAGCAGAGACAAAGAAAGTGATTTAGCCACATTTTGCACTGCGCCAATCCTATACCTAGCTTTCATTTTTAACATGGCAGTTGCTGCCTAAAACTCATATAGATGTTTTACTTGTTTTCAGGGAGAGAGGGCTTACTTTCAAATATTGTTTAAGAACCCAAGTTTTCCCCTCTATAATCTAGCTTGCTAAAATAAGATCTTGTCTGAAATCTAGTATTTCTCAAACAGATTGCCTTTATTAGACTTTGATTATTCATGACTGCAGGAACTCTTGAAGCACATGCTTAACTTATTCTTGCCTTAAGAGAAACACTTCCACATGTGGATTTGAGAGCCATGCACTGGGAGGAAAATAGGCTAATCTGATCATAAACCATGGAGCCCTCCTAAAACTGTGTAAACACTGAGAGGTATTTCTCAAAGTCCAAGCCAGAAGGAAGGCAACATTTTGTGAGGTATGTGAACATTCATTCAAATTCAAAGCCTTCATTCAGCCTGTGGAATTTGTACTGAGCAGTATGTCTCATCCTCTGCCAGCCGGCACCCAGTGTAATATTCTGAAAAATTAAATATTTTTGCTAATGGTGTTGTTTCTTAGCTATTTAAAAATATTTTCTAATAAAGGAAAATGTCAAGCCATGTCAAGAGTAATATTTTATGCTATTCAGCTATTAAAATCTTGAGCTGTATGATGAAACTCTTAACTCACCATACTTTCACCAATCTATGTTAACAGTCATACTGTACAAGGGCTGAGAGCTACCATTTGACTTTTGCTTATAGATAAAATATAGTAAGTATTAATTACATAGGCTCCTTGAATTTTGTTTCAAATTTTATCTTGACAGTATTAAACTTATTTTAAAAAATCTTTTAAGAAGAAATTATCAAACAGCACTGTGATGCGAGAATACTAAAAGAAGGAGAAGCACGGTTATATTTTTATCACAGAAGAGTACTGTAAATAACTTTACACTCATGAGTCAGAGATGTCCTCAGTGAAGAGCTTGCCCTTGTGAAAAAATGAAGTGCTATAATGTTCACATGAGAAGATATCTACTTTGAACAAAGTGAGGGAAATTAAGGCTGATGGATTATGAATAAAATAGTATCTAATAAGGTTTATTTTGTACTTACTATGTGCCAGGCACTGTGCTAAGTACTCTCCTGACTTGAAATTATCTCATCCCCCAAACACTCATATGAGATAGGTACTTTTGTTATTTCCATTGTATAGCCACAAGAACTGAGGCACAGATGAATTTAAGTAATCAAGAGTTATGGGCAAAATTTGTGGGACAAAGGGAACAGGTTTTGTTTTGGGAATGTAACATTCTTGTAACTTGAGATTATTGGTGGCTTTCTTATCAATCATTTATGAAGATGGTTTCTTAATGATTGCTATCCATTTGGATGGTCTTCCTGTTACACAGAATTATGCCGGCTTGCAAATTTTTTTGAGGTACTCTAGTACAGGAATTCTCCAACTTTGTTCCTTGGATTCCTAAGTGTCCTTGAAATACTTTTAGGGTGTCTGCAGGTCAAAATTATTTTCATAACAATTCTAAGCATTATTTGCATTTCTCACTGTGTTATATTTGCACTGCTAGAGAAAAACAATGGTGAATAAAACTGCTGGTGCCTTAGCACAAATCAAGGCAGTGGTTCCAAACTGTACTAAGGGTCATTGTATTCTTCTCCACCAAATAGTAACAATAAACATACAAACAAACAATTTTTTTTTAAAAAGCAGCTTCACTTAAATTGTCCTTGCTGAAGCAGCATAAATTACTAAATTTATTGTCTTGACCCTTGAGTACACACATTTTTTTGAAAGAAAAGATTTTATTTATTTATATGAGAGTGAGAATAAAAGAAAGTGAGAGAGCATGAGAGCGGAGAAGGTAAGAGGGAGAAGCAGATTCCCTGGGACTCCAGGATCATGACCTGAGCTGAAGGCAGTCGCTTAACCAACTGAGCCACTTAGGCGCCCGAGTACACACATTTTTGATATTCTATGAGAGGTACATGTAAATCACTTCTGCTACATATCAAAGTATGGTGGTTATCTCTGGGGAAAACACTTGTGCAGTTAATGCGGTTGTGGGCTGAACTAGCCACTTTCCCCATGGAACACTATTTTTTATCTGATAGAATGTCTGACAGACCATGGTAGTTCAGAGTTGGGTACACATTTTCTCAAAAATGAACAAAGTGAGCCTGACTCTTCAAGGAAAATAACTGACAATATTTGTTGTTAATGATAAAATACAAGTTTTAAAGCAATACTCAGAATTTTGGAAGACATATCCACCAGCATGAGTTGAAAGCTTCCTAATACTTCAAGACTTTTTTATGGACTGTGATCTCAAAGATGTGTATGATTTTTTTAAGTTACTGTATGCTAACAACTGATTAATGCACAATGTTGTAAAATCATATGTAAGTAAAAGATCCATTCAAAATAGAAGATATACCAATGGATTTTACTGTAACAAAATATGAAAAGTTGATTGATAATATTCCAGATTTTACATTGCAACTGATCTTTAAGAAATTAGTACTAGTTGATTTTGAAGAAGATAGTGGAAGAAAATCCATAATTCTCTGAAAGGTTATTAGAATAAATTTCCCTTTTCTATCTACATATCTGTATGAGGCTGGGTTTTCTTATATACCTCAACTAAAACAACATATCCCAACAGATTAAACATAGGTGTAAATATGAGAATCCAGCTTTCTTCTGTTAATTCAGACATTAAAGAGATTTACATTGAAAAGTGAAAAAAAAAATGCCACCCTTCTCACTAAATTGTGTTTGGCTTTAAAAATATTTTTATAAAGATGTGTTTAATTTCCAATGCATTAAATATTTTTTTTAAGATTTTATTTATTTATTTGACAAACGGAGATCACAGAGAAGCAGGCAAAGAGAGAGGAAGAAGCAGGCTCCCTATTGAGCAGACAGCCCGATGCGGGGCTCTTGATCCCAGGACCCTGGGATCATGACCTGAGCCAAAGGCAGAGGCTTTAACCCACTGAGCCACCCAGGCGCCCCTCCAACGCATTAAATATTGATAGAAACAATACACATACCAAAAAGTCTTTCAGATTTCTAATTTTTAAGAGTTTAAAGAGTCCAGAACGAAAATGTCTGTAAACTTCTGTTCTTGGAGGAAAAAAAACAAACAGAAACCTGTAAGAGAGAAGAGTTTACCTGCTCCTAAAGACTGTTAGAGGAAAGACATTTGTGTGGGATGTCAATGAAATGAAGGTAATAACATGGCACAGCAGGGCGGCGGATCATGGCCAGCCGGCAAAATGGATTAGATTGTCTACGTTTTATTTTAGTTTAGTAAGGAAACTTTTCCTAAAGTGATTTTTAAAGCAATAGTACTAGCTTGTTCTCTCTCTCAAGACATTTTGTTTTTATAAAATTACAGCCTGGAAAACACACTATGTGTTTAGTCTGAGTAGGTAGCCTGAGTTGTTTGTTAAATACCAGATCTCAGATTTGTGGCTGTTCCTCAAAAATAACTACATGACACCGGCAATTAAATTTATGTATCATTTTGATTATTTATACCCTAGAGAATCAAAGGAGGTAAATAGTGGTCTGCAGCTGAGCACTTCCATCAGCATTTCTTCAGCAAGCTTTTTAGATTCCCTCCATTATGGGGCTGGATACAACACACGATCTTCCCATTAAACAGTCTGGAGGGAACTGTCATCCATGCTACTCCCATCCCAACATCTGTCCCTTTTTGCAGTTGAGTGTCGCTGCATTGCAAACATGCCCTTTGAACCGTGAAGGGCAGGCGTATTTTAGTCTCAACTCTTTTCACATTGTCTTGTCTTTTTGCCTAAGATATTGTTGATCATTCAACATGAGGGTTTCTTCAGCCCTGCCTCTCAAAGTTCCATGGTGTCAGATGCAAACACAATATTGCACTGAATTGGGTAAGCAGTCAATGGCCTGGTAGGGAGATTACTGAATAGGTGGGTCTCTCTCTTTCACTGGTGCTCCTGTGCCAGCTGTTTTGACTTTTCTTCATGTGACAAACACATCCTTGATTCAGTTCTGCTGAATAAGTGGGATGGGTAACTTCTAACTGCCTCAGAAGATAATCTTCAGTGACAAGAAACTGTGCATTAGATGGGTGTGAACTAAATCACGCCTTAGGTCCCTTCCCACATTTAACATTTGGTGGCTCCTAGACTAATCTGCCCATTAAATGAAAAATAGTTAAATGATGGTGGAGGGGAACATTTAAAATAACTGGGGGTGACTATTTTTGGCTTGTGCCTCATTTGAAAGGCTGAAGTGGGGGGAGCTCAGCTTCTCCTATATAAGCGCACTGATGAACATCCACCTCGTGATATACCACATAACAAACTTAAACCACAGCACTGCTTATCACATCTAAAAGTGAAAAAGTAAACTGCACCTTGAAGCAGACTCATTGGGAACAATCAAGTATTTTGGAGAATCTCTGAGTAATTTGGTTTGAATTAATGGAGATTATCTAGTAGGCCTTGGAAACTGCAAATCAAACCAAGAAATAATTTAGGTTTAAGAAAGAGTTAGATTGCCCAATAAAAAAATTGTGTTTTTAAATCTGTCTCTAGATCTTTGTCATCAATAACAGTAAAAATCTCCTTGATATACTGAAAAAAAAACATGTTTAATATCACTGGAAATTCTGCACAATTAGGGAAAGCTGACTGGTGCTCTGTGTTGAGAAAGATTTTGAGGCTGAGTTTGGATCAGAGGGAAAGAACATCATGTCTGAATAATAATTGTAATAATAAATAATAGTAATAATTATAGTTAATTTTCCCTTTGGTTTGTGCTGAATATTATTATCCCTATTTTATTCATGAACTGAATGTAGACAGGTTGAGTAACTTGCCAGTAATACATGGCAAAGTTTGGATTCAAATACTAAATTCCTCTGAAAGACTACTAGTCACTGTGATACCATGGATAAATTATGATTTCTTAGGACCTTCATTTTCTTGTCTCTAATAAGTTTTGGACTGCACCTTTCTAAATTCCCTTTCAACTCAAATGTACTTTTGTCTCTGGATAGTCCACTCAAATGCCTCATACTCTGGCAATCTTGCCCTCCTTTCGATCCCTGGAATATTTATCATCATCTGGTCATTCAGTGCTATGCTGGGAATTGTACCGCTGGTTATATTATCCTTTTATGTGTTTAGATCCTGTTTCTCAACATACATAGGAAATGCTTTGAGAAGAAGGATGCTTCCATGTACCCGCACAGGGATTAGCACAGTATCTTGTACATGGTAAAGTTAATAAATATTGGTTGATTTTTTCATATGACCCAGACCATCATGCTGTACTACATTTTAATAGGTTGAACCTAGCATTTGCCACAGATCAAGGGGCAATCATATGGTCATTTCTGGGTATTACCTAGATTTAGTGATCTAGATTGAAGGTGCACTCTATCCCACAGCCAATGCTCCCTGCCCTTCTGACCGTTATGAATGCCTGTTTATCTTCTTGCCTTCATCAACAGCAACTATTTATTTAGCAGCCTGACTTAAGACATTCCGAATATATACTCAATGAAAGCTTTCTTTCACTATTATTTTTCTGTGGAGGGTAAAATGCTGTCTTGTTTTTCCAAGTCTCCTTCTAAGTGTGATGATTTAGATGTTCCTGCTGTTAACTGGACACTTTTCCATTTCCTTCTAGCACTGAGTGCCCCAGACTTCTCCACAGAAGCCATTAATGAGCTTTTTGCTTTTTAGGCCCCCAGTTCATTAATAACATAGAATTTCAGCAATGCCCAATGTTCTGGACCTTATCCTTTCTCTTTCTTTCCATTAGAAAACAAACAAAGGAAAATTTTTATTTGCTATAGTCACTAACTCAGCTTTAAGATCCTGTCTGCTTTAAGATCCTGAAACTGAGTTTATGCAAGAGGCTTGGATCCAGCTTTTCATTTGGGCTAAAAGCTTACAGATTTGACCACAACTTTCCAAAATGAGTATGCCTTCTCCATTTTTTTTTCTGTTTTTCTCTAACCATGTTCAGTCTTTTTCAATGGTACTTCATGCTTCCAAGTGTGCTTCTTCCTTCCTCCTAATTGATATTGACCAGTTCCCAAGTATATGGGGAACAATTCTAGGGACTGTGTGGATGGAACATAGAAATGAAAATGTTCCTGCCCCATCCCTTCTGCTTGACTTCTGGCTCTAAATGATGCCATTCATTCTACCCGCCTGCTGGCCCCTTACACAACTTTCTCTCATTCAGACAGTGCCAAATAAGCATCAATGCCCTTTTGTCCCTGCTTCCCTTATAGCTTTGCAGCAGCACAGAGCACAACAGAACTGTCAGCAGCAGAAATACCATTCCTGTCAAACCTGCTCTTCCTCCTGTCCTCTGATGAACAAGCAGTCTTTACAGCTGTGTCTTCCCAGAGTGGATTTCTGCATATGAGACCTGGCCTTTCTCCTCCCAAGTTCTTTCTCAGTGCTTCTTAGAGAGGCTAAGCCAAATAGAGAGCCATGCCTGTGCCTTTCAGTGCATAATTCCCCTGTTGGTCTCTTTGCCTACAGGTTCCTGCATACCACACTTCAGTGGAAACTCTGGTATAGTTTTGCTGTCTTCTTGATTTTTTTCCCTGCCTTTGTCCCAAGGCTCATGAATTTCTGTCCCTCAAAAATGCATAGAGATAATTACAAAGAAAAATAAATATGTTTCTGCCTCCTTGAAGCATGCATAAGTCATCATTCCCATGTTCATAAACACATGTTGAGTCTGCCTTAGTGCTCTTGCCCAGACATGGATGATGTTTTATTTCCCCTTCTTTGAAAAATCCTAAGTTTCATCTCTTGTGAAATTGTCTTGGACTTTGCTTCAGATTCAAGTCCAACATGTGTGAAGTCATACAGATGGGTGAGATCTGTTCCCAGAATCTGTGAGGTAACAGCAAGCTTTTCCCAGCCTTCCCAGACATCTCCCTATTTGGTCAACTATGGGAAGTTATAAGTGGTAGCTTTTCATATCATTACATTAATTATGCAGAGTGGGAGCATTTGTAAGCTTTCTGTAAAAAGAAAGAAAATCTACAGATTACAGTTCTTTTTTATTTGTGAAGTACTCATCACTGCTCTTGCTCTACTTGTGGTCTTATAACTTTTACTGCTTCTAAATGTTCCACTCCTGAATTTTGAAAACTTGGATGTTTGAATTAACCCAGAATTCACTAATGGGGATTAGTCCTTATCTGAGACTTCAGACCCAACTTTTTCTTATCAGTGAAGCATGTTCATGAATGGTTTTCTTGCCTTTATTTTTCTAAATGGTTACAGAAAGTTCATTCCATTTTGCTGAACACAATACTCTTCAAAATTTCACAGTGCAAACATACAATTTATTATCTCTTAGGTATTATCTAACATACCATGGAGAGATGAGAGCTTTGCCCAAGCCTCACCCTCCAAGAACTTTTGTGAATTTACTTGATGGGCCTCTGGTATCTCCAATCCCATCTCTAACCACTTCATCTGCATTCACAACTCAATTTTGGTATCTATTGAGCACTCACTATGTGTCACATCTGTGCTAGGGACAAGAAGATAACTAAGAAATGGCTCTGCTCCAGTGAAACCCAGGTCCTGAGGTAAGGTAGAAAGGTACAACATGGGAAGAGGTGACACACACATAGACTTAATTACAATATAATGTGCCCAATTCTATAAAAGGAAAGAAACCAATTTTGTGGGATACCCTCCATGAGAAAGTTTTAAACTCTGTTGGGGGGGGTCTATTGGGAAAAAAGGCTTCACAATGGACTTTTGAGTTGGTTTTGAAGAGTGGATAGCAGTGTACCACAACCTGGAGAGGAGAAGGGACTTCAGGCAAGAAGTTAATGCTTTCAAATGCTTAGTGGCCCTGAATAGGCCAGGGTGGTTTGAAGAAGGTAAGAAAATTCATATAGTTGGAGTGTAAGGTATATGACCAGAGAATCTACAGTATTGACTAGCTTCCCTTTATCATGTAAATAATTATAGATTATTCTGCTTTACTGAATTTATAGGCACAGATTGAAAATGGGTAAGAATGGATATACCTACTGTCTTTGTCATTCTTTTGTTTAGTACTAACACTCAAAAGAGTTAAGAAGTCAGTTAACTGATATTCCCCTTCTCAAACTGGTTAATTTCCTGGAGCTCTGTATCTTGATATAGATAATCCCAGGCCTTGCTCTTAATTATCAGTTCAATGGCTGAGTAATCAGACTATCAGTGTCTCTCTTACTTGTATCAGCTCCCTGCCTCACTATCAGGAGCTGCTAGTTTCCAGGCAGAGCTGCTGTGTGCCAGCTTTGAATACCAATTTAAAGATCCAAAATTTATTTTACTTCAAAAAGGTAAGGTGCTTCTAGCAAAAACTGACTGTTGGTACTGACATGTTATATAATTTCCGCCTTTACTGGAAGAGTACACTTTTATAAGTCACCTCACCAGTCACTGAGTGAGTGACCATAAGATGGGGCCCAGGAGAGAAGTCTCAGGTAGATTTTAACAGGTCTTTTCAGGGTTAATCTGGGATCTTAACAGATAATGTGACACCAACATTACCTATATGTAATGAAAAATCACACCCTCTCCTCTGGCAAAGCAGAAACTAAACATTCAGTTTGTACATTTTGCCTTGTGTTTATTCCTTGCCTGGTAATTCAAAAAGTGTAAGAACTGCTGGGGTATATATTGTATTAGAGGTATCACAATCAGAGAGAAGGAGAGGTAACAAAGAAAAACAAAAAGAATGTGAGGAAGAAGAAAGAGTAGGAAAACAATTGGGCGAGGGCAGGATTGGTGTGCTCTCTGTGAGTCTAGACAGAGATGCCACATGATTTAATATCAAAGGTCAATAGCTGGGAGATGACAGAACATATAGAGGTAGACAGACAGGGAGGAATGGAATAGAAACCCTTTTTGTTGAAATCTGTGTGTAGCACTTGTGCAAATTTCCCTTGGGATTGTAGCCTTCTCTTTCATGAACTTCTCACTCCTGTTATTTCTAGTTCCGGACCATCTGATCAGAGACTACTGGAATTTCCAGCTCTCTAGGCACTAATTTTAGGGGCTGAACCAGCAACCCCTCTGCAGCTCCTACCACAACTGCCACTGCCCTGCTGGGCTGTGGGGCTGTGCCAGCCCAGGCACTCTTGCCCAGGAAGTGGAAGGTGGCATTTAAGTGGCACTTAAGATTCTCCTATCCAATCCTAAAGACTCTGAATCAGGCCAATTCTAAATTAAGCTTTCTTGGAATAAGGATCCAAGAAACCTCAGAGTGGAAAAAAAGAGATCTGAAAAAAAAGAGAGATAACCCCCAGTTTTGATAGGTATTAACATGATTCAACATTTCTCTGACTTATTTTTATGCTCCAGGTATTTTAGTGTTAAAATGTAACTTAATCAAATCTCAATATTTAAAAGACCTAAATGATATCACAGACCTTGAAGAGATTTTTTTTTTTTAACTTACAAGGAAATTGCGGCTCAGGAAAAGCAAATGATTTAATCAAAGTCTCATAGCTGGCAAAAAATGAAAAACCAAACCTGGTATAGATTAGAATGTGCTTGTCTTCAAGATATGTGCTTTTCTAGGATATGCAACAAAAAGGATAAAGGAAAATAAATTTATTTCTATATCACAGTATTTTTAGGCCTTTCATAAAGTAATTTTGGAGTGACTACCTGCCATTTTTTTATATTGCTCATCTAAAGGGTAATTGCCTGGTGTCTCCCAATAACATTACCCAGAACTAGTGCTATGAAGGAAAGCTGGTAGAAGTCTATGGCTCAGATGCTCTGTCTTGACCTCAGAACAATTACTTTCCTTGAACAAAATGCACACTAAGGAATGCCAGTGCCTACTGTTCTGGAAGAGGACAGTGTTTTTCTTAGGATTCATACCCAGATTTCCACAGAGAACTCTGAGACACAGCACTGGGTCACTGGGCTGAAGCTCTGTGCCGAAGCAAAGTGGTGTTTAAACCATCAGACTGAGAGCTTGTGCACCACGGGCCATAGCCATCTTCTTAAATGTAACCCAACTGTGGTTTGAGATTTGTCTGTGTGGGGTACTGGAAAGAATGCTGGTTTGGGTTGGGCACACTAAATTCTAGTCCCCGATTGGGCCTCTAATCAGGTGGTCCAGAGTAAATCCTGTGAGCTCCCTGAGCTTTCTTCATTCATCTATAAAGTATCTCTGTCTTGTCTATATATAGAGTTCTTCCAACTGGCAAGTAAGGTAACAGATATGAGGAATATTTGTAAATGTAATGGGTTAGAGAAATATATATTGCTATCAATGTTTATATTCCTAATATTTGAATAGTATTAAAGTTAAGCCTTTGACTGTATGTTGTTAAATGTTTCCTAACGGGCCTTATATGCTAAAATACAACTAAGGATTACAGCCAAAGTTTCTTGACAAACATGATGCTGCAGAGGAAAATATTCTGGTTTTACTGTGCTTTGGCATAATCAGACTGTGGAAGATATGTCAATAAACTGAGGGCTACTGGGATGTATTCACATTCTGTGCATTGTTGTTTCAAAAATTCTTTTTCCTTTTGGACTTGTTCTCTGTACTAGATCTTCATTTCTCAGCAAGCTCCATAATACTAATTTTTAAAATTAAAACTAAAAAAAAATTCCTTCTTTTAGATCTTTTTTCTCCCAATAATTTTGCTCCATTATGTCCTGTCAAGTGTTACTAATAAATTCAGTCATTTATTCAACTAATATATATTAAAAGCTATTGTGTACCATTACTACTCAGAGGATAGATTAATGAACAAAACAGACAAAATTCCCTGTCATCATCATCATGTTTTGTATTTATATGGTATTTCAACATGTCTCAATCTGTACAGTAGAATCTTCTAATGCATTTAATTGACCAACCTCTGATGGTCAATGTTCTGTCCTACTTGTCTGCCTCCATTTCCATCCTAGAACACTGGGGTTCTAGATCTACCCTGCCACTCTTCTCTCCCAAAAATCAACTTTTGAACTTTATTCAAGGTAAAAGCTATAAGATAATCCATCTTTGGATGATGTTACCCAAAGATGAACAGTTCCAAGGTAATTATTTATCTATGAGATTCATAGCCTTCTAGTTTGAATATTGTACTAATCCCCACCCCCGGAACATATTTAGAGTCTTAATCCTCCTAGGTCACTTAGCATTGCTGCAGAAAGTTTACAGAATTTGATAAATAGTCCCTTGTGCATTCTGGTTACTTAACATTGGTTAGGCCCTTACTAAGCAGAACAAAATCCATATTTGTCTTTATTGAAAACATAATGGCCTCTCTACCAATGCTAGTTGAAGCTTTAGTCTTTAGGGCAGTCTCAGTCCAATCCAATATTTGCTCTCAGTTGATGGCTTCTTCTCCCACCACTTCTTATCCCCTGTCTAGTCTTACTATTTTGCAAACCTTTTGCCATACTGCACATACTTGGAAAAACATTTCTGAACCCCAAGCCCAATTGTAGCAATTTCTTCTCTTAATGGTTCCTCATTAGGCTTATGATAAAACAGTTGAAACTCCTTAACTCAGTTCACAAAGTCCTATACAATCTAACCTCTAATTATGTCCTATCTCTCCACTCTATATTCTCATCATGTTTTTCATGTCTAAGCATCTGTGAACTTTTTTCCTCTTCCTGGATTACTTTTTTCTCTCTTCTATCAGCACAATATTCAAATCATTCTAATTTTTCCCCCATTGTCTGGCTTGGACATCACTTTCTCCAAATAACAGCAGTAACGACATTGCTTCCTGAACACTTCCCTGGACCTTTCTGTTGGCTCTCATAAGCATGGGGGAGATCCATACTACCCCCTACTTACAACCTCACCTATCGTATTGTATTATAACCACATGGTTATTTGTACATTTTACCCTCTAAAGTATAAATTCTGAAGTTAGGAAACTCACCTATTCTATTCTCTGTTATGATTCCAGTATTCAGCTCAGCCCCTGGCTCTTTTTTTTCCCCAAAGATTTTATTTATTTATCACAAGTAGACAGAGAGGCAGACAGAGCGAGAGGAAGGGAAGCAGGCTTCCTGCTGAGCAGAGAGCCCAATGTGGGACTCGATCCCAG
>PISX010028262.1:0-21812 GCA_004024625.1 Mellivora capensis
GCCACGGTCACCAAACTGTGGAAAGAACCAAGATGCCCTTCAACAGACGAATGGATAAAGAAGATGTGGTCCATATACACTATGGAGTATTATGCCTCCATCAGAAAGGATGAATACCCGACTTTTGTAGCAACATGGATGGGACTGGAAGAGATTATGCTGAGTGAAATAAGTCAAGCAGAGAGAGTCAATTATCATAGGGTTTCACTTATTTGTGGAGCATAACAAATAACACGGAGGACATGGGGAGATGGAGAGGAGAAGGGAGTTGAGGGAAATTGGGGGGGAGATGAACCATGAGAGACTATGGACTCTAAAAAATAACCTGAGGGCTTTGAAGGGACGGGGGGTGGGAGGTTGGGGGAGCCTAGTGGTGGGTATTGTGGCGGGCACGCATTGCATGGAGCACTGGGTGTGGTGTAAAACTATGAATTCTGTTACACTGAAAAGAAATTTAAAAAATTAAAAAAAATAAAATCCCTTTTCAGAAAAAAAATGTTCATTAAAAAAAATAGAGTTCTGGTATCCCCCCCAAAAATAAAATAAAGGTAGGGGAAGAAAATCAGGAATGAATATTGCCACAGAAGTCAAGAAAGGAAAGGAAGGGAAGTTTTAGGTAGAAGGGAGTGACCAACAGTATCAAGTGATACAGAAGATAGAGTCAGGTAGTGATGAGATATATAAACTGAATTTGTTTAGAGAGATCATTAAAGTAGTTTCAGACATATTGCAACAGGTTGTAATGGGTTGAAAGTTCCCACTACAGTGAGATAATAAAATGCATAGTATGATAGCTGGACAGCCCTGGCTAAGGGCTGTCCAGCTATCATAACAATAACAGCACAAAAGGGAGAGGTCTTCACTTTTGGGGAGTCCTGTGTCAAATTTACCCTCAGGACATTAAGAATTTTCATCCACAACATGATTCCCATCCCATGTCCCCTAGAAAAAGGATACCAATTAACATAGTACCCTATACCCAGTGGAGAAAAAATATGGTGGTTTGTTACGAGCTAAACTTTGAAGCCATCTGCCAGCCAAAGAGTATGAGGCACTGCAAATAATTGCATTAGTATAGACATTATTTGGACATGGAATAGAAATGGGCCTTAGTTCATGGTCTCTAGCATGGTTGTTTAGGCCCTGTAAAATATATTGAGACACTTTCCCCTTTCCTTCTCTGTGTCATCCTATGATGTATTTTTTTTTCCTCTACTAACCTACTCATAAGGGTTAAAGCTGGCTGTACATGTCTCTTTAGCCATTAGCACCCCTGTAGCTGTGACACCATCATAAGTGCTGCCTTTTAATCCAGGAAACCATGAAATATGTCACAAAGTACAAAACCTAATTACTCCAATCTACTTAATAGAGGCAATTGCCCCATTCAGGCAGGGGGAAGATATTTCCCCTGTGGCTCTCTGTGTGATAGGGGAGGCTCTTTGTGAATATGTGTATGGAGGCAGGAGATTTTCTGTGGGCTCTAAGGGTGGTCTTGAGGTCTGGGAAACCTCAGGCCATATTTCTGTCCATGTTTTTATTTGTGCACCCATAAAGAACAGATCTTAGAATGACCTAAGAATAGTTCTTCAGCCTCTCATGAGTCACAGGCTCTACGGGAGGTCTGTAGCTATGCACAGAAATTCTTCCCCAAGATGAAGTTTAGGGACCCCATGATTATAAATGGAAGCATGAAGAAACGTGTGTCCCATATAAAGGTTTTGGAGTTATTCTTGTTATTTGTTCTGCGGTCATGAAAAAGATCCTTAAGTCCTCAAATAACTCCCCGTTGAATTATGCCGCCAGGCACTATTCCTTTGGGTTAAGCATGTATCTATCTGAATCTCGTACACCCCCACATCTCTCTCTCTCTCCCATTGGGGAAGCTACTCTAAAAACATACAGTTAGAATAAGAAGGGAGTAAGTGGGAGTGTTGGAAGTTTTGAAGAGAGCCAGAAAATGTAAATTTGGGCTGCTGAGGTCAAAACTACCAACTCTGGGAAGGTCTGGTTCAGAATTTGCTTGCTTACTTGCTGTCTGTACTCAGTGTGAGAGCTTAGGCAAGGAAACATCTGCCAAACCCAAGAAAGCATAGAACCACAAGTGTCCTTATCCTTGTCATTCAGGATGAAACTGGGTATTTGTTCAGCAGGAAGCAGCTTAGTGCATAGAAAGAAGTAATTTGGGACTCTTTTAGGGAAGAAGACATGACCCAAGTAAGCCAGGGGCTGATGCTGGCCTGAACTTCAAGTATTTCTGTGCTTTTAGCACTGTGAAAGTGGGAAAGCTCCTGAAAGAAGAGTAAGGGAAGGGAGTGAAGGTCATATGTTGTTAATTAGAAAAGAAGGAATGAGAAGAATGCCACGCTTTAGCTTAAGTTCTCCTTGTAGGTTGATGACAAGCCACATGTAAAGTTTAAGATGAGCATTTTCAAACTCATCCTTCTGTGCCATTGGAGCAGCTCCAGCTGTATGGTAAAGAAGCAGATGTGGCAAAAGAACAGGATGTTTCAGGCTTTGAGTTTCAAAGGGTCAAACAGAAGTGGAGATTTGGTCCTTTGGTCTTCTAAACACTGAAGATTGAAGGGTTTGTGGCTCTCTGGGGCTGTATTTCTCAGCCTGCATAAAGGTCCTGTTTTTTCAGGTGTGACTATAGGAGAAAAAAAAGAGAAATCAAGTTGGGTAGGCCCTGTGAGGCAAGAATGTGGGCTTTCTCAGGTACAATGGCAGAGATAAAAGGCCATTCCGGAACCTACCAAGAATCATTGGGTATTTCACTGAAATTGCCACTTGGGACTCCCAGATAGGACAATCTCCAAGTCTCCAAAAGAGAGAAAGTGTCTTCCCTGGATAGAAGACTGCTATATACCTAGATCTCCTCTGGATAGAAAAAAAGAAGGAAGACACTTGACTGTGTATGCCTTTGCCTAGGGAGAATATAAGGAATTTTAATGACTTCCTGTGTAAAGTCTTGAGGGGCCTTGGGTAGCCAGTACAAACAGGAGGCATTTCAGTTGATTGGATTTATGTTTCTGAAATCAGGAAACAGGCTAACATGGGCCTCTGTTTAGCTCCGTTCCATGGGATTGGAAGTTGGAATGCAAGGAGATGCTGCCTCAGATTTCAACCTGTAATCAGTGGCCACTCTGCCTTTTTGACTTTTATCTAGTTACTTAAAAAAATCATACATATACATACATACATACATATATATATATGTGTGTGTGTGTGTGTGTGTGTGTATAAATGTGTGTGTGTGTGTGTGTATATATATATATATATATATATATATATATATATATATATATATATATTAGTCCTCTCTGGTGACATCAGGGACTGAAAGGAGGTCTGGCTTCCGTGGATGGAATGACTAAGTCACAAAAGGATTTCCTTCTAGACTGGGACAGTATTTCTGTAAGGTACAGTGATTGAACCATATGATCTTGAATATTCATTTCAGAAGTTCTCTTATATAAAAAGCACAAAGGGCATTCTGGAACTTCAATTTTCCATTTGCTGACCAAATCTCTAGAATCTGGACTATTTTATCTTACACTCATTTCTACCTTGTCTTGTACAAAGAACTTGACACTTAAAGTTAGCCCAGGATTCCAGCTTGGGCTTTGCATGAACTAGCTATAAAAACTAAACAGTTTACTAAATAAGAATAGCCACCATTGATTGTATGTTTACTTACTATGTCAACCCTATGATAAATACCTTGCATAGATTGTCACATCTCACCCTCACAACAAACCTGGAAGGTAGAGACTATTTTTATCCTCACTTGAGGAAGCTATTGCTCCTCAGTTGAGAAAATTCAAGTTTAGTAATTTACTGAAGGTCAATAGCTAATTGGTGGCAAAGTCCAAACTGGCATTCAGAACTGTCTCCAAAAGCTCATGGTCATAAACACTACAGTAAACTGTCTCCACCCACATGTACACTGTACCCTTTCTGTCCTGGGTCCTTGTAAAATAGAAATAATACCTTGAATAATACCTAGTCTGTCTTCTTTAAAGGAATGTTTCAAGGATAAAATGAGAGGATAGCTATTTCATTTTATGAACATTTATTGAGTGTTATGGGAGAGACGTTGTTCTAGGATTTGGGTATTTAAAGTAAATAAGATGAGTTTCCTTCACTCTACGAGATTATCATCTGGGTATGAAACTGCCTAAACTGTACAGTGCTTCATGTTTTAAGAAGCACTGTACAAATGCCAATTTCCTATGATACTGTTTTATTGCATGTACAGTTAAGGAAAGCTAATAGCCATAGGTACAACATAAGCTAGGGTAAAAATCCCACATGGCTTTCAGCTGCTCCCTACAAAACTTGACAACCAGCTGTTAGCAATCCCCATTGAGAAGGAAAGGAGAGGAAACAGGCAATAATTTGAAATGTGACCATAATGTAATGCGACTGCTGCTTTTTTACAAGCTTATCAGGTCATGCATATCCAAAGGAGTAGTGTCCCCTTCGGACTAACACTTTGGGAGGCTAAATCCCTGTACATTTATTGCAATGATGTTGCCATTGCTCAAAATGTTTTTTGGCACTCCTCTTTAGCAACTGAGTTCAGAACCTGCAGCACATTTGTTTGAATATCCTCAGTGGTGATAAATCTTTGTCCTTTGAGGGTGGGTTTGATTTTAACAAGCAGCAAAAAGTCACTCAGAGCCAAGTCTAGAGAATAAGGTGGGTGATCAAGCTCAGTAATAGAGTTACTCCCACTCCCTCTCTTCTCCATTTCTTTCCCTGTCCACCTTCATTCTACCTGCCCCTCTCTCCATTTCTCCAGTCCTGCCCTCCATTCAAAGTGTGACTGTGAACCATTAAGACCACTTTTCTTGCATGGTTCATAGCCTAGTGTAAACAGAGGTTAAATGACTACTGCCAAGATTATAAGATTAGGTAAGAAGCAAGCTAGCATTAGACCCTGTTTCTCCTGCAAATCACAGCATGAGAAACCAACTAACAGAGAAACTTAATGACAGAGGGGCTTAATTAATGGAAATGGATACGCAAAGGACCATGGGTTGGTTCTTCATCCCTAAAGGTCTTTCCAAATCCTTCATAGATGACATAAGTATAGTGCTGCTTGATGGCAATAAGAATTCCCTGTGATTTGGTACTTCTCTCCGAACAAGTCCAACTGGGAATCTGCCAACATCTCTGAAAACTGACTTTCCAAATAGGGTATAAGTGGAAGGAGGTAAGAACTCCCTACTTCTTATCCATTCTGGAAACAAAACAACAGCAAGACTGTAAGAAAGCCAGAGCTCTCCCTGAGCAACATTGTGAAGGCAGAAAAATATGCATCCTTGCTAACTGTTTTTCCAAATCTGTACCCCTCCCCCATTACCACCTTTTCCCTATTTCCCTGTTCTCCAGTGAGGGAGAAGTGTGTCTGATTTTTGCATTCCTGCTAAAGGGTTATACAGATCATCTGCATTTTTAGAAGAGAGCATCAAGGCTGTGATTTTCCCAAAGGGAAAGACATCAGACCAGCAGAAACTTCTGATGTATCAATGAGGGAATACTTTTAGGCAAAGCAAAGGACAAATCACCCCATAGAGACAATATCTGCCACTTTTGTGCATGAACTTATGCCTGGAGTGAGCTCTATTGTAGGCTGCTTTCCCTCAAGTGCTGGGCACTAGTTGAAGAGCTGGACTTTGAATTATAGAATTTCAGAGTTGTCAAAATGGAGCACTGGGTGTGGTGTAAAACTATGAATTCTGTTACGCCGAAAAGAAATTAAAAAAATTTTAAAAAAACCCTAGAGAGGAGACAGTTCCCTCATTTTGAAAATTGGGGCCTAGGAAGGAGCAGGGTGAGGAGTGGCCTTCTCCCAGATCATACAAGGAATCGCACCGCCCCATGTGGGGCTAGAGCTCAGGTCCCTGGCTTCCCACTATACCAGAGCACACTGCAGTGAACACCTGACCTTTCTCAGGCATCTTCTGGCCAGCAGTTGTTTGCAGAAAGCCCAGCTCCTCATTCAGTGTAAACCCAAGGCTTTTTGAAGTGGGCCACTGTTCTCATGCTAGTTACCTCTGGCTATTAATAGAAGATACTCTTGTGTTTCCCAACGAAAAAAAGGGAGTGAGAGAAATGTCAAAGTCCTACACCCTTTCCAGAGACCCAATATCTTCTCTTTTGAGGACAAACAATCTCACTGGGAACTCAGGAACATTGCTTTTGAGCCCAGGCAGCCAGCATCCCTTCCACAGCAACTCAAGTTTGTATTTGCTGGTGAATCCCCAGGATGAACTATTGGAGAAAGTATTCTACCCATTATGTTTCCGTAGGGCCCAGAACACATGGTCTTGATTGGAATGAGCAATAGCAAAGCAGATTTCCCCCTGTGAAGGTCTGAAAACAACTTGAAATCCAGCCAATATTGTTCTAGCAGCCAATGCCTGGCTTCCAGCTGCTACTTGGTAAAATTTCCAAGCTCAAGAAGATGATACCTGGTGGGGTAGGTGGAGATACAGAAGGCCAAGCTAGGGAGGAAGAGAACCACAGGACTTAGAAGTGTTATGTTATGGCTTCGCTCAGCCCCTCTGTCCCAACTCCAAATCCCAACACACCCAGGCAGAGCCAATTGCCAACCCATCACAGTATTGGGCTGCATGGTGAGACTCATTGGATACTAGGTCAATTCCTACCTCTTATACAAAATCTTCCCAGACTATTATATCTCACCAGGAAGCCTCCCTGGCCTCTCAGAACTTACAGTAAGAATGCAGTTTCTCACAATTGAATACATCTCTCCACCATTATGTCCAGTTTTTCAGTATCCAGTTGGTATGTTAACCTTTTCCTCCTAGCTATAATGTGCGGTTCTTGAGATCAGAACCTGCTTTCTCCTCCTTTGCATAACCCATAGTGACTCATTCTGTTAAGGCCTCATAGGTGATTGACCACAGAGGAGTCTGGAAAGGGCACAGAAGTGCAAACAGTCCCTTCAGCTTTTGCCAGTCTTTTCCACCCAGGTTGCCACTTTGATGTGCAGTATTCTGGGAAGGAAGAACATGAGGAAAGGTCAGCTCCTGAAGAGGCCACTGGAAAGAGGGTAAGTTGAGGATAGGTGAGTAGGTAAGTGCTTTAGTGGGATGTGGCAGTGAGGGCAGGCAAGTCGGGCACAGGTCAGGGAGAAGGACATTAAGAGGAAGAACAAAACTACCCCCCCATTTTTATCTAGAGATTACCTTGCCTGGAGGAAGATCTGTGAGAGATGAGTAAAATTACAAGGAATCTAACTTCTTCAATCCAGATGTGAGCACTGTAGCTCTTATTTGGGTACATATGGGAAGCCAAGCTTTGCTGCTGTAGCTGTTTATGTGTGTGTGAAGGGGTTAGAGGAGGTTAGAAAAGCCAAGAACCTCATGAATGTGTGTGTGTGTTGTGTGAGTGTGTGTGTGTCTATATATTTTCACTTTATTTTGTTTTATACACTGTGTCCCAGCTTGGATGCTACTCAACAAATTAATGCCTTTGTCACATCTTCTCTGAAATGTCACTAACAGGTCCCAATCCACACAGCTCCTGGCACCAATAAGATGACATGAGAATAATATGTTGACTGCTACATACTAAGTGGAAACGCATGACCTATCAATCAAACAAGAATCAGTTTTTCCTCTAGGTTGCAGAGCACTAGTAGAAAGGGAGCCCCAAGCTAGAGGCAGAGAACTGAAAATAACACTTTTACAGACAAAGCTGGAGAAATAAGTTGGTTTCTGGTTTGGTTTTTCTTTAGTTGTGCCAGGAATTTCTAAAGTACCCAGAAAATTAAGAAGTGCTCTGACTCTTGAGGATTCCTGCAGGAATTCCCAGAAATCATAACAGCAAAAATGGTTCTGAATGTTTTCTGGGCAAGTGTCACATACTTCAGTGAGATTTCTTTGCTGGCTCTTATTAGCCTGGCCTGTTGAGGCCAGCAACCTATCCCATTCCCTCAGGCTGGGGCTCTGAGCTGTCCAAACTGCAACTAGATTCTCAGTCAAGCAGAGAGGGTGACCTGATCTTGAAGGCTTACCTCCCTTGTACACCCCTAATGCCTCACACGAGATGGCCCACTCACCACTACTTGCATCACCACCAGCAAACCCAGAAGTAATGAGTTTGTGGCAGCACAAGGAATAGAAGTTAGACAAAAGGGAACATTTACAAACATTAATTAAGGGAATTTCTAAAAAATTATTTAAAATAAGTGTGCTGTGGCATCTGCCTGAAGTGGCTTAAATGTGATTGTTTCTTCTTGCCCTTGGATCTTGTCATGTAAGTGTCCTCCTCCTTAGAGATCCAGAGGAAAATCAAATTTAAGAGGGGTAATGCCTTAGCCCTCATTGCCCTCTTCTCTGCCACTTAAGCTGTTTTGCTCCCCTGCTTGTTTACCTTTTAACCCTGATGGCTTTGTGCTTGTTGAAGGTGGAAGGCAACACTGGGAGCAATTTCAAGTGTGGATACCCTAGTTTCAGGAATTCTTAGAATTTGAGCCTATCTTGGTGGATGGGTTGAGGTGGGTTGGGGGGCACCTTTAGGTGTATCTGTATATTTCTTCAGTTATCTTTTTTCTTTGGGAGGAAATAGACACAGAGTTACATAGGCATATGCACAGACACACACAGCCTTCCCAAACAGGCTTAACTACTATAAGGAAGCTGAACAATAGAACTACCACATTATAATGAAGGGCAAGGGGTCAAGGAAGACTAGTTTAAAGCTTTCTGTATAAAATAGTTTTTTTTTTTTTTAATAGCAGTACTAATGACGGAATTTTGGAGGTGAAAGGGATCTAGAAAAAACCCAAATCTGTTCCAGAACTCCTGCCCTTAGTTTTTTAGAGAATGTGCTTATTTCCTCTCTGTCCATTGAAGATGTACCTGCCACTTCCTTTCAATGTCACCAGAACCAGCACAGTTCCTCATAATGTTGGCCTTTAAGTCTCCCCTGCTGCATTGAGTGTAATGGAGATACTGGGTTGCTGTTGTCTGGTGTTTCAACTGAAACTTTTATCAGAACTTCACAAAAGCTTCCACCAGAGGGAGAGACTATGGCTGACTTGAAGATGGAAACATAGGAATTTGGGCCAATAGGTAAGATAGTAGGACTTAAGAAATCCAGTTGTCCAGGGACACCTGGCTCAGCTGGAAGAATGTGAGACACTTGACCTCAGGGTTGTGAGTTGGAGCCTCACATTGGGTGTAGAGATTATTTAAATAAGTAAGTAAACTTAAAAAAAAAAGAAAGAAAGAAATCCATCCCCAGGTTGAGGTGCTAAGCCGCATGAGGGAAATTAACTAAATACTTCTATAAATCCACTTAGACTATCTTACTTTACATCTGCTATACTTTCTTGAAATTGTCCTAAAGTCCATGTGGGTATATTTAGATAGTAGGATAAGGCATAGAAGGGCAGGGAGGACCTCCTGCTTCTTAAGTTCCTGCCATAATTCCAATGCTGTGAATTTACCAGATACACACATTCTGGCTATCCAGCTATGTGCAAATACAATCTCAACACAGCTCATTGTCATGACTCAGGGACACATGGAGGGAAGGTTTGCTCTATTTTATTTAATTTCATTTTCCCTCTCTTCTCCTTCCCTCCCCTCTCCCCTCTCTACCAGTGTCTCTTTCTCTCTTTTTCTCTCTTGTTCTTTCATTCTTTCACACTTTCTTTCTCTCTAGTTCTTTCCAACACCTCTTTTAAGAGCAAAAACTAAAAAGGCATTTCTTGGAAATCCGTGCTGCATTCAGCATGGCTGGGTGGAAACAAGTGTGCTACCTTGGCTGCAACGACTCCTGCATGGCACAGAACCGACTGGCCTGAGGCTTGGCCACCTGACTTGTCAGGTCAGGGAAGCCCTGCTGTTCTTGCACTCTGCCCTCCATTGCTTTGGCTCAGCTCACAGCAGAGTGCAGTGGCTGGCCTTGTGTACTTTGGCAAGACAGCACTGTTGTCTGTGATAGGCCAAGATGAGGTTTTCCTCAACCCACTGTACAGTCCCCTGGGAGACTGTGGATGGCCCAACCTAGCTGAGAATTCACTTCCTCTTAAGACTTCATCAAGAGGTGTAAAATGCGGGGCACCTGGGTGGCTCAGTGAGTTAAAGCCTCTGCCTTCGGCTCAGGTCATGATCCCAGTGTCCTGGGATCGAGTCCCGCGTCGGGCTCTCTGCTCTGAAGCGGGGAGCCTGCTTCCTCCTCTCTCTGCCTGCCTCTCTGCCCACTTGTGATCTCTGTCAAATAAATAAATAAAATCTTAAAAAAAAAACTTAAAAAAAAGAAGTTGTAAAATGCTCAATGACTTCCTTAGACATTGGAAGGAATACAGCTTCTGTCAGGCTCGGAATACTCACCAAGGGAGGCTTTCCAAGAAGTGAAATTTTCCTAGGTTAATGAAAGGCAGTTAACTCAGCAGCCTAGGGAAGAAGCTAAGCTGGATGAAGGCAATTAGCCAGAGTGGGTAATAGGCATTCCCAATTTCTGCTGACAACAACGTGAGAGGAAGTGCTCTTAAACTAAAGCATATGGGCTTTAGGGAACTTTAAGGGACAGTCTGAATTGATGGCAGGCAATGGACCAGGATTGGAGGAAGACATAGACAGAAATTCCGGAGAGGATCTTTGGCAGTTTGGGAACTAGATGCGCGTAATTGCTTGGAGTGCTGAGACCACTCCAGTGTACTATTTGGTACCTCTGATTGAGAGGGCAACCTGGATGGGTTGGGCTATTGTGCCCAACCAGAAGATATTTTTTTTTTGGTCTATTCTCAGGACAGAAAACAGGAAAATTCCTTTCTGTTTAGGAAGATTTAAGGAAAACACATTAAACAATCTGTAAAAATTGCTTTTAGCTCAAGAGGTTGCTGACAATCAGCATCTGCCTAACCAAGATGCTTGTAATACATGGGCCTGATCTAAAAAGCTGCAAATTTCTCACCCAGCATTCCTCCAGCATTCTGGTTGGGGGAGCAGCTTTAGTGAGAGCTAAAGATGAATTTTCTTCTTATCTGAAACAGGAAGCAGAGAGGGCCAGGCATTCTTGGGTTCTTTTGATCTTCACTCCAAAATCTCCTGCACTGTCTGCCCATCTTATGTTATTCCCATCCACTTTGTCATTCATTATTCCTTCACCCCGGCATGCCAAACCATGTTCTCTGCCATCTCTTTCTTTACTTACTCCTTAGATTATATAGGTATTGCTAACTATATATGACTGGAATGTGCATTAATCAGAATGTGATAGGCTATATTACAATAACAAATAGGCTCTTCTTATATCTCAGTGACATATAAAATCTGATGAGAGTCATCAGGGGTTCTCCTCCAACTTGGACAACTTGGAAATACAAGCTCTTTCCACTCTGTGATGGCACCATTTCAACATGAGTTCCAAGTTCTCTGCAGCAGGGTAAAGGAGGGCTAAAAATATTTTAAAGTCCCGACTACAGAGAAGTATACATCATTTCTCCCACATCCCATTGGCAAGGATGCAGTCACATGGGCCCCCACCCAACTGCAAGGAAGGATGGGAAATGTAACTTTCCTGTGAGCCCAAGAAAAGGAAAATAAAACAAGACTTGGTAAATAAATAAAACTGTCTCTGACAGAATTTATGTCTGTTTTGTGCCTTCTTTTTCATCTTTGTGTCTGTTCTCTAGGGGAGCACCTTACTTCCTGGGCCCCCACACAAAAGGATGGGTATCACCATCTGGTGAGCATGAACATTATCTCAGAGCTAACCTAGTAAGTACAGCATGGCTCCCCCATGGCCATAGTAACATGTGAAACTAATCTTCCCCTTTCTTTAGTAGAAAAATGGGATGTAATATTTATCTTACAGTGCTATCAGTATTAGAAATACCATAAGAGAGACACAGACAGAAAAGGGACAGACACCTTTACAATCTTCACTTTGACCCATGAGAATTCATGACCACTAGGATGAATCCAGAAGCTCTCAGGGTGGCTTCTCCAGGATACAGTGAAACCTGTAGGATCTTAGAGTAAGCTATTCCCTGATAAGTGGGCTGACAATGGCTGCCTGGCTGTTACTGTCAGCCTGAGTATATATATTTCACCCTTCTGATGAGACTGATAGGCATGCCTAGGTGGGGGAGATTATCTGGGTCTGCCCAGAAGAGTAGTAAAGATTTCATTATATAGCAATAGAAAGTTCCACAGAGCTGTTTTAAGGAATGGCAATAGCTACCATTTATTGAATGCTTGCTATATGCCAATGACTTTATATGTATATTTACATCTAATCTACATAAAAATCCCCCAACTTTACAAATATGGAAAACTGAAAAGAAGTTAAGAAAATGGCCCAAGATCATACAACTAATAAGTGACCAACCTGGAGTATGAATCCAGGTCTCTCTGGCCTATAGTGGCCCCTTGGTGGGAGATAGTGAGGGAAAGTAGCTTTTGGATGAGTGAGCCCTTCTGCTTCAACTGCATTTTTTCTTCCTCTGCTCCAACTCCAATTTGAACTCCCACTCTCTCCACTTTTCCTTGTCTTAATAGCACAGATCCAGAAATAAGTAATGTAGGAGAATGACTTGGTTTAGAAGAAGTCTCCAGACCATAGAGACAGACCGCTCAGAAGGGTTTTTGGACCAAAGGCAATCTTGTCTATCATAAATGAACAAATTAATTTATTTTAAAAATAGCATATAGCTAGAGAGCCATGAGCAATTAGTGAAGCGACCTTTAGTTCTCAGCTAGCAGACCCCAGCATGAAGCATTCTTTTGGTGATATAATACACAGCTGTAGGGGAGTCCTGAGCTGACCTTGCTGTATTTGTAGTGGGGCAAAAGAGTAAAAACAGTTTGAGGAAGCTTCTGCCACCAATCCAGCAGTGACCAAATAGGAAACATGCTGGTAAACAAGGTTTGAGCACCAGGGAAGGCCCCCTTAGCCCCAAGTGAAGCAGTGGCCAGGAAATGAACTGAGGCCAGTTTGGATCAAGGATGGAGTAGTGTAGGGAGGTTGTTAAAATTACAGGGGCCTGCAGATATGTCTAGTCTAACTCCCTCATTATCCCAATAAGGAAACCATGGCTCAAAGGAAAGGGGCAGAAGACTTGCCAGAAATCACACAGCTAACTAGTGTCAGAACAAAGACTAGAACTTGGGTGTTTGAACTCTAACTAGAAGGCTCTTTTCATTCTGTCAATATGTAATGCAAGCAAACAGTATTTAGAAAAGATGGGTCCTCCTCAGTGTGCACATTTGGGAAGAGATAGGGAAGAGATTATATTCTGGGAAGACTACTTTGTCTTCCCAGTATGTGCTATGTTGCTTTACCCAGGGATGGTAGAAGATTGTTTCTGGAAAACCCATTTTTCTACCCATAGGACAACCCTGCTTTTAACATACCCTCATGCCTCAGAAGGGTAATGGGAAGAACCATCCTTCCATCTTTCTACCCTTTTGGTCCAGAATTTTCCTATCCTATGTCCTCACACCTGACTCTTCTGGAAAACTAACCGGTGTCACCCCAGACCAACCAGAAGTTTACCTCCAAACAGCTGAGATTGTTAATTCTCATATAGACCAGAAACCAGCATGTGACCATGTCTCCACTGGTCTGTGTTGAAATTAGATAAATCAGGGGACACCTGGGTGGCTCAGTTGGTTAAGCTTCTGCTTTCAGCTCAGGTCATGATCCCAGGGTCCTGGAATTGAGTCCTGCATAGGGTTCTTTGCTCAGCAAGGATCCTGCTTCTCCCTCTGCCTGCTGCTCCCCCTGTTTGTGCTTTCTCTCTCTCTCTCTCCAGCAAATAAATAAATAAAATATATTTTTAAAGAAATTATATGAATCAGGACAATGCAGTGTTTTTTATGAATTAAATTCCTCTAAATTTATTCTGTCCTTGCTACCTTTTTGGAGCTAAAGTGTAATTTTAATTTTTTAAAAAAATGTTAAATGAAATAATGAGATTTTTCCTTATAGTGGTTTTTTGTTTCACAAAATAAAAGCCAACCAACCTATGCATTTCTAAATAAATGATTTGTACTCTTCTACAAAATTCTAAATTCTGGAAAGCACTGATAAAAGCTACCCAGTCTGTTTCCAACAACAGATCTTCCCCCTCTTTAGGCTTTTCTCTGCTTGCTGCTTATTTTCTCAACTTTGCTTCCTGCTCTGAAAAATAAATCTTCAGATGCAAGGAACACAGCCAGTATTAGGTTTAGTGATGCTAATGCTAATCACTGCTTTATCAAATGTTTAATGAGACGCCTAGGGAAAGGCACATATGCCAGGTCTGTTTGTTAATGGAACTGAGGGTAGCCATAGAATTATTAATAAATTAATTGCTTCATGATGTGAACCTCACACACCCCTCAGGCTCATCCTCCTAGCTATTGGCAAGATTAAAAGAAATGATTTGTTATATTGGGGACATCCCAAAAGGAAATTTGACAATGGCAAAGGGTTGGGGTAGTCTGCATGAAGGTGATTCTTTCTCATGATTAGAGCTGGGAAGCAAGACAAATACAAAGCCCATAGAGGAGTGGAGACCCTCCTGCAAGGCAAAAGGACCCTTTCTCATAACCCAAAGTTATCTGATCTCTAATAGGCCAGTGGTAACCACAGGAGAGGATGAATGGCATTGCCATGGTCCAATGAGACTATGTGCATCAGTGTACCTTGGTGTTCCCAGGGCTAGGGTAAAATTAGGGATATCAATTGTATGACTTTTTTTGTCCATTACAGCTCTGCCACTCCGTGGGTCTATACATTATAGCTGGCTAACTGCAGTGATCTTTAGATATGATTAGACTAGTAACCCTGAACAAGGCAACATATTTCTTAAACCAGTGAGTTTTATAATCTCCTGAGTTCTACAAATCCTAGACACAGCCCTATTGCTGCTTGGTAGTTATCTATTTTGGAGAAAGAGGTGTCATTTCCCATTGTGTGGCACTTTTAAAGTAAGATAGAACAACTGAGATTCTTAACTTCTTTGAGTACTTAGTAAAATGAGGTGAGGAGTGATTAAGTGAATACTTACAAGCATGCTAAAAATCTAATTCTATTGATCCTGATTCTGAGAAATAGATATCAGGGTGCAATACACTCTTGGCTTCCACTAGTTTTTCGGTTCTTTCTCCCATGACTGGGGTTTCCACAATCCTTACTCCAGGCTAAATACCTGATCTCAACCCTTGCAGTGCTTCTTCACTGGTAACCCAAGAAGGAAAACAGTTTATAAAATCTGTGAGTGGGTGGCGGGGAAAGGTACTTAAATATGTAAGACTGGAGGGTGCTCTGGATGAAGGTCTAAAAGTAAAGATGTTCTGTGTTCCAAAATTCTGACTCCCAGATCTTCATCCCTTCCAAAGTAAATTGGCTTGGTTAATCCCTAGCCATGAACCCACCATATATGCATGTATGTTATTTTTCTCAGTTGCATCTGGGACTCTTCCACTAAGAGCTTTTATTTTTTAATTGAAGTATAGCTGAGACATCATGTTACGTTAGTTTCAGGTGTACAACATAGTGATTCAACAGCTCTATACGCTCTATATGCTCTATATGTTATGCTATGCTCATCACAAATGTAGCTTTCATCTGTCACCATACAACACCATTACAATACTATTGACTATATTTCCTATGCTGTACTTTTCATCTCCATGATATATATACATTCCATAATTGGAAGCCTGTATCTCCTACTCCGCTTTACACATTTTACCCACCACCCCGGACAACCGGACAATCTGTACTTTTTTTTACTCTATTTTAATTTAAATTTAATTTAATTTAATTTAATTTTATAGGACTCTTTCTGTTTTGCTTGGTTGTTCATTTGTTTTGTTTTTTTTTTTTAGATTCCACATATGAGTTAAATCATATGCTATTTGTCTTTCTCTGTCTGACTTATTTCACTTAGCATAATACCCTCTAGGTCTATCCATATTGCAAATGGCAAGATCTCACTCTTTTTTGTGTTGAGATGCATAAGCTTTTTATATATTTTGGATATCAACCCCTTATTGGATATATCATCTGTAAATATCTTCTTCCACTCAGGAAGTTGCCTTTTTGTTTTGTTGATAGTTTCCTTCACTGTGCAAAAGCCTACTATTTTGCTATAGACCCAATACTTCAATTTTGCTTTTGTTTCCTTTGCCTGAAGAGACATACCTAAAAAAATGTTGCTAAGGTCAATATCAAAGACATTACTGCCTACGTTTTTTCTAGGAGTTTTACAGTTGCAGATCTCATATTTAAGTCCTAAAAATAAACATTTTTAGTTTATTTTTGTGTATAGTATAAGAGAGTAGTCTACTTTCATTCTTTTGCATGTAGCTGTCCAATTTTCTCAGCACCATTTATCAAAGGGATTGTCTTTTCCCCACTGTATATTCCTGCCTCCTTTGGCATAGATTAATATTATACAATCCTTATCAAATATCAATAGCATTTTTTACAGAACAAGAACAAATAATATTAAAATTTGTATGGTACCACCAAAGATCCTGAATAGCAAAAGCAATCTTGTGACAGAAAAACAAAGCAGGAGGTATCACAATCCCAGATTTCAAAGTATACCACAAAGCTACAATAATCAAAACAGGCACAAAAATAGACACATAGATTAATGGAACAGCATAGAGAACTGGGAAATAAATCCATGCTTAGATCTTCAATTAATCTATGACAAAGAAGAGTGCTTTGGGAAGTTACAGACATTTTAACAATATCAATTCTTCCAACCCATGAGCATGGAATATCCTCATTTATTTTTATTTTTTTAAGATTTTATTTATTTATTTGACAGACAGAGATCACAAGTAGGCAGAGAGTCAGGAAGAGAGGAAGGGAAGCAGGCTCCCCGCTGAGCAGGGAGCCCGATGTGGGGCTCAATCTCAGGACCCTGGGATCATGACCTGAGCTGAAGGCAGGGGCTTTAACCCACTGAGCCACCCAGGTGCCCCCTCATTTGTTTTTATTATCTTTAATTTCTTTCATCAGTGTTTCATAGTCTCAGAGTATAGGTCTTTCACCTTCTTGGGTAAGTTTATTCCTAGGTATTTTATTCTTTTTGGTGAGATTGTAAATGGAATTATTTCCTTCTTTTCTCTTTCTGCTACTTCATTATTCATGTATAGAAATGAAAGACATTTCTATACATTAATTTTATAACTTGCAACTTTACCGAATTTATTTATTACTTCCAATAGTTTTTTTTTGGTGGATTCTTTGGGGTTTTCTATGTATAATATCATGTCATCTGCAAATAGTAACAGTTTTACATCTTCCTTACCAATTTGAATGCCTTTTTTTCTATTCCTTGTCTGATTGCTGCAACTAAGACTTCCAGTATTATGAATGATGAAAATGGTGAGAATGGGCACCCTTGTCTTGTTCCTGATCTTAGAGGAAAAGCTCTGTTTTTCACCATTGGGTATGGTGCTAGCTGTGGGTTTTTCATATAAGCCCTTTATTGTGTTGAAATATGTTCCCTCTAAACCCACTTTACTGAGAATTTTTATTATAAATGGATGCTGAATTTTGTCTAGTGCTTTTTCTGCACCAATGGAGATGATCATTTGATATTTATTTTTCATTTTGTTTAATTGGTGTTTCACAGTGATTAATTTGTGGATATTGAACCATCCTTATATTACCAGAGTAAATTCCATTGACTGTGGTGAATGATAATTTTAATGTATTGTTCAATGCAATTTGCTAATATTTTGTTGAGGATTTTTGAATCTATGGTCATCAGGGATATTGGCCTGTAGTCTTCTATTTTTGTAGTGTCTTTGTCTGGTTTTGATGTCAGGTTAATGCTGGCCTTATAGAATATATTGGAAGTTTTCTTTCTTCTTCTATTTTTTTTTAATAGTTTGAGGAGAATAAGAATTAACTCTTCCTTAGATGTTTCATAGAATTCACCCACAAATCCTTCTGGTCCTGGACTTTTGTTTATTGGGAGTTTTTAATTACCAATTCAGTTTTGTTATTAGTAATCAGTTTGTTCAGATTTTATACTTTTTCCTGATTATGTTTTAGAAGATTCTATGTTTCTAGAAATTCATCCATTTCTTCTAGGTTGTCCAATTTGTTGGCATGTTATTTTTCATTATAGTTTCATAATCCTTTGTATTTCTATGGTGTCAGTTGTTATTTCTCCTCTTTAATTTCCGATTGGTATTTATTTGGGTCCTCTCTGAGAACTTTTAAATGACTAAGTTAACTAACTTGACTAAGGCTTTTTGTTTTGGGAAGAGGGACCAGAGCAAAGCAAGCAGGAGCCTGAAAAGTCACCTACAAAATTCATGTCACCAAAAATGCTAGGTTTTATCTTCACCAACACATCTTATCTCTCAAGCTGGCATGGATGTTTGGCTTCAGCCACAACACATGTAAGCTCAAAAATGTTCATCCTGTGTTCTAGGCTGCTTTAGTAACAACATGCTTAAGGATAGGGGTCCCACATGAGTCTCAATAAGTATCTTATTAATGGGCAGCCAGCCAGTTACCTATCACATGCATTGCCACCAAACAGCAGGGGTCTCAAAGAACCATGCCATGCCAGCCAATGTGTTGTTTGTTTGTTTGTTTGTTTTGCATGCACCTGTTTATTTTTTTATTAACATATATTGTATTATTTGCCCCAGGGGTACAGGTCTGTGAATCATCAGCCTTACACATTTCAGAGCATTCACCATACCCTCCCCAATGTCCATAACCCAGCCACCCTATCCCTACCTGCCCAACCCCCAGGAACCGTCAGTTTGTTTCATGAGATTAAGAGTCTCTTACTGTTTGTCTCCCTCCCGATCCCATCTTGTTTCATTTTTTTCCTTCCCTACCCCCCACAACCTCCCACCCTGCCTCTCAAATTCCTCATATCAGAGAGATCATATGATAATTGTCTTTCTCTGATTGACTTATTTCACTCAGCATAATACCCTCTATTTCCAACCACGTCATTGCAAATGGTAAGACTTCATTTCTTTTGGTGGCTGCATAGTATTCCATTGTGTGTATGTATGTATATATATATATATATACATATATATACACATATATATACATATACATATATATACACATATATATATATACATACATACACACACACACACACACACACACATATATATACCACATCTTCTTTATCCATTCATCTGTTGATGGACATCTAGGTTCTTTCCATAGTTTGGCTATTGTGGACATTGCTGCTATAAACATTTGTGTGCAAGTGCCCCTTTGGATCACTACACTTGTATCTTTAGGGTAAATACCCAGTAGTGCAATTGCTGGGTTGTAGGGTAGCTCTATTTTTCAACTTTTGGGGGGAGCCTCCATGCTGTTTTCCAGAGTGGCTGCACGAGTTTGCATTCCCACCAACAGTGTAGAAGGGTTCCCCTTTCTCCACATCCTCGCAAACATGTCATTTCCTGACTTGTTAATTTTAGCCATTCTGACTGGTGTGAGGTGATATTTCACTGTGATTTTGATTTGTATTTCCCTGATGCCAAGTGATGTTGAGCACTTTTTCATGTGTCTGTTGATCATTTGGATTTCTTCTTTGCAGAAATGTCTGTTCATGTCTTCTGCCCATTTCTTGATTGGATTATTTGTTCTTTGGGTGTTGGGTTTGATAAGTTCTTTATAGATTTTGGATACTAGCCCTTTATCTGATATGTCATTTACAAATATCTTCTTCCATTCTGTCAGTTTTCTTTTGGTCTTTTTGACTGTTTCCTTTCCAGCCAACTTTTGTTTTGTTTTGTTGTTTTCTAGCTTTCCTAATTGTCCTGTGGTCTGTAGCACCTGGCATTACCAGAATTCAAAACTGAGTTTCTCTGGTTCAGTCATTCAATTTACAATACATAGAAAATTTTCTAGACCTATACATACCAAACTGCATACAGCATTAACTCATGGGGTAGAGATTGGGGGATTAAAAAGGGTATTTTCCATTATAGTTTATACATGATTGTATTGTTGAAAACTTGACAACAAGTATGCATGTCTTTTGTGATTTAAAATAACTTAATCTGTGAATATAGATTTGGTGCCAGTTTAAACTGGTTGAAGAAAGAAGGCAGGCTTAGGCCAAAAGACACCTGAGAGAAAGAGGTGCCAAGAGTACTTAAATTTCTGGGCCAGGAATTGGTGTTGTCAGCCTGAAGTAAAGCAATGAGAGCTCCTCCCAGGTTGGGTTGGGGCTAGGAGTTGCAGGACTCCTGGGGGCACTGAAGGACTTGTTTCACCAACACCAATGTACATCCACTACCCCCAAAAATAAAAAATCAAAGTGGTAATGGGGTGAATTGGGAGCAGAGAGAATGAAGAAGTCTGTTTCCTGTCCCTTTTCCCCTAGCTCAAAACCTACCCTTAAAGTTATTTTATACTCAGGACTTAGAGGGCAGAGGACTCTTTATATGTTCCTTTTTCTCTCTTCTTTATTCACACAGCCTCAGCTTCTACCCATCATCCACCCTCTCTGACACCCCACACCTTTCTACCTTTAAAAACTCAGGATCCTTCTGGCGGCATGGAGTAGTTAGTCTCATTTGAAGCATTAGCCAATGGCTGTGCAGTCAATTTATTTAAAACTTTGGGGGAAAGCAGATCTGTTTTCATATTCCATCAAAGTAACTATGCCAGCCTGTGATCCCTAAAGGCATGCCCAGGTGATGGATGGAAGGTGAATAAGAATCTTTGTATGTACAGACTATAGCACCTTTTGTAAGGGCCTATTTACCTCCACTGGTAGATCGCCAGGGGGTTGGAGTCCCCCTAGAGGGCCAGGGGGTTCAAGTCCCCCTGTCACCAGGCAGTCACCAGGGACCGAGAAAATCCCCACCAGTGAGTGTTTCTAGGGGACCGAGAAAATCCCCACCAGCAGCAGGTTCTGGCTAAGGGCCGCTGGGTCTGCGGTTGTCTTTGTCTTGTCTTTTTCTTGTCTCTTGTGTTGTTTGTTGTGTTTGAAGGAATGGGGCAAGCAGAGAGTAAGGGGATTCTGACTTTTAATGGCCATAACTGGAGCCAACTGTGGTTAGTCCAACTTGAGACAGAGACTTTAAGGAATATTCCCAAGCAGCTGCCGAAACTCCCTTTGTTTTGGGTAATTCCTTGCCTTCTCTGTCTGGATGTGGACTGCCTAGCCCCTCCCCCTTGCTGGTGGGAAAGCATGGAGTATGAAGTGGAGTGGGCCCAGGTGGAATGTGAAATCTGTTAAGCAAAGAGATGACTAAACTGATTGTTAATTGTCTGTCTCAGGGTTTTAATGGGTAATTGTTAAAGTAGCTTTCAAAGTCTTTGATAACCTGAAACTTTAAACCAAATGGGATAAAATGCTAGAGTGTTGGTTGCAGGAACTGTTAGGTTTGATCACAGACCGATTGAATGGAATAAAGGCACCAAGGCAAGCGAGCATTCGAGGACCGGCTTTATTGCAAGCACCCTCGGGCGAAGTTCCGCGACTCTGGGGGAAAGAGAGTCAGGAAGTCGCACGTGGGGCAAAGAGGTAGGGGCTTATATGGGGTTCCGCTGGTGAAGTCCGGAGAGGAGGTACTGAGGCCTTGTCAAGTTTTTCCTAATAAGGGCCGAATTCAGCTGCGGGGTTCCTCATTGGTTCGTCGGTGGGAGGAGAGAGGTTTTGGTCTCCCCTTTGAGTTTGCTTCCCAGGTCTGATGCGGCCGTTGTCGCAGGAGGGTGATGGCGGGAACCGTGGCCATCTTAGGTGTCCGTCATTTTGAATGGTTCTCCCCTCTCTCGCCTGACCCCAACATTCCAACCTTTTTCTT
>PISX010028263.1:0-21808 GCA_004024625.1 Mellivora capensis
AAGTTAAAAATAGAGCTTCCCTATGACCCTGCAATTGCACTACTGGGTATTTACCCCAAAGATACAGATGTGGTGAAAAGAAGGGCCATCTGTACCCCAATGTTTATAGCAGCAATGGCCACAGTCGCCAAACTGTGGAAAGAACCAAGATGCCCTTCCACGGACGAATGGATAAGGAAGATGTGGTCCATATACACTAAGGTCTATATTTTTAAGTTGAAAGTTAATCAAATAAATAGAGTTGTGTTTTCACCGTCAAGTCAGTACCATCATAACCAATACTGTCCTCAAAAAAAAAAAAAAAAAGAAAAAAGGAAATATTAAGTTGCTTTAGAAAAATCTTCAAGACAACTGAATAACAGGAAACTCACCAGAGTAAGTGGAAAAACACTGAAGAACTCTTTTATTGAGTTTATCTATTTATCTATATTGGTAGGACTTATCATTTGCTGTCTAATTCTACGGTAATATCCTAATCAAGAAAGACTGCTGTCTCTTGTCAAATGCTTTTTCTGCATCAGCTGAGAGGATCATATGGTTCTTGTCTTTTCTTTTATTAATGTGCTCTATCACATTGATTGATCTGTGAATGTTGAACCACCCTAACATCCCAGGAATAAATCCCACCTGGTCATGGCGAATAATCCTTTTAATATACTGTTGGATCCTGTTGGCTAGTATCTTGGTGAGTATTTTAGCATCCATGTTCATCAGGGATTTTGGTATGTTAATTCTCCTTTTTGATGGGGTCTTTGTGTGGTTTTGGGATCAAGGTAATGCTGGCTTCATAAAAAGAGTTTGGAAGCTTTCCTTCCATTTCTATTTTTTGCAATATCTTCAGTACAGTAGGTATTATTTCTTCTTTAAATGTTTGGTATAATTCCCCTGGGAAGCCATCTGGCCCTGGGCTCTTGTTTTTTAGGAGGTTTTCTACTGGATGTTTACCTTGCTTTGTTCTTCAATATATCATAAGCTTATAGAAGATAAAAACCTAAGTGCAGGGAATTGGTTACTTTCTCATTGCCACTAATGTCCACACCTGGTCCTCCAGGATATTAGAGTAGCAAGTAAGGAGCAATCCAGAGCTAGGATAAAATTCCAACATGATCTTCCAACATTAGGTAGTGGCCTGAGGATTTTCTCAGGGATCTCCATTTAGTTGATATAAAGGCCACATGGTAACCCTGAGACAGCTAGATTTAGGGTTAATTTCTGAATTAATGTATTTATTCAATAAATATTTTCTGAATTCTAGTTCGTTCCTGGCATTATTTTAGGTGCTGGGGTACTGAGGTAAACAAAACAGACATGAAATATGTATTTTAGAGAGATGAGGAGTCAAAACAAGTAAGTATGTAACATTGGTTAGTATCAAGTGGGTATTATTATAGGGTTAAGTAGAAAACAGTAAACCAAGAACAGACAAAAGGGAGGGTGCTTTTTTAAATTTTTTATGATATAGAAAGAATTGGTTTATCTGAAGAGGAGACTGGGAGAATGACATGGAGGAAGTGTCCTTGGGACTCTTTAGGAAAGGATCCTCTGGGTCTCTGCAGAGAACACCGAGATTCTGGGAGTGGTGGAAGAGGGAAAGCATGTTTGGTTTAAAGAACAGCAGGAAGCTGATGTGATGGTGCTGAGAAAGAGTTATATCATGGACAGTTTTAAAGTCGTGGTCAGGCCTTTGGACTGAGTTCTACATGACACAGGAAGCCATGGGGTGAAGGAGTATGGTTAGCAAAAGAGTGTCTTTCTATGATTCATGAGTTAAAAAATAATTGTGGCTATTATGTGCAAAAACATTGTAAAGGTAGCATTGAGAAACCAAGTAAGAGGTGATTCCAGTGATGTGGGGGAGATAAAATGGTGGCTCTCAGTGTGTAGCAGAGAACTGGGAGCATTTCTAACATAACACAAAGATAGTGCCTATGTGATTTGATCATAGAATGTGGAATATGAAATGGGATGTGAGAAAAAGAGGACATCAAGAATGCGACCTGTTTGTGGTGTTTGCTGAGGAAGATGGCACATGAGAAAGGTGGAAGTTTGGGGGAATGTTGAAATCCAGAGTTCATTCCAGACATGTTAATTTTAGTGTTAACTATCCAAGGAGTAATGTTGAATGGGCAGTTGTTAGGTGAGAGTGAAGATCAGAGGAGGAGTGGACTGTAGATTTAAAAGAAAAAAAAATGAAGATACAAGCATATGGAGAGAGAGGATTGCTAGATGTACCTACCAGACACAGATCTATTAGGAAAGTATAGTGTAAGCAAAGGCAGATCTATCATGGTGGCCTTTAGATTGGATGCAACTTAATCTTCTTGGAGATTTGTTGCATAGAGTTCTTATTACCACATATGCTCATGCACAAAGCAGGCTGTTTCCAGGTCTTCCAGTATCTCACCAGGCTTGAGGTTTTTAACTCAGAAGCATTGATTTTTGCTGACAACACAGCAGAGTTGGAGCAAGAGGTACTTTACACAGTACCATGCACATGGTGGGGGCGGGGGGCATGCAGTTCTTACTGGCCGAATCAATGAAATAATTGTAAGGTCTTTTGCCTCTCAGAACTGAGATTCAGCATTTCCAATGTCCACTGAGTATTTGGAGATATTAAGTCAAATAAGAAAGTCTGCAACTTAGAACATAAATGGTTTCTGGAGAGTGGATGCAAGTGTAACTTTGATGAGTTGAGGGTATCACCTGTTTGGGGACTTATAGCTTGTGTCAAAAATCTTACAGCATGCCAACCCATTTCCTTTGTTAAGGAAAAAAAAACATTTTTGTCTTGAAAATAGTTTCCTTTGATGCCACATTGGTCCTTTTCTTCAATCTGTAAAATGTTTTAACTCTTTTTTTTTAATATTTCATTTATTTATTTGACAGGGAGAGACACAGAGAGGGAACACAAGCAGGGGCAGTGGGAGAGGGAGAAGCAGGCTTCCTGCCGAGCAAAGAGCCCAGTGTGGGCCTTGATCCCAGGACACTGGGATCATGACCTGAGCCTGAGGCAAACACTTAAGGACTGAGCCACCCAAGCACCCTGTTTTAACTCTTCATACCCACATAGATTCCCTAAGTCTTATCCTGCATTTGTGCAATTACGATTTTCCAGTGTGTGAATCATCTTTCCTTACTTTCTCATCACCCCTGATTATTTTGACCCAGTGCCTTCTGGCTTAGTGTGATGTCAGTGTCAGCTGGACTTTGCTGTGATGGTCAGATTATAACTGTGAGTTTTGGTTATTATTGCATGGCATCTCATTTATGATAAGAAATGTTGAAAAAAACAAGTTGCAAGTAGAGATATGATAAACTGAAGTGCTAGAGGTTAACTTGACATTATATATAAATGTTTTTATTGTTATTCACTCCACATTATAAGCTTATGTTTAACATATTAAACATATTCATGCAACAGTGAGTAGGCTTTAATTAGGCTGTAGATATGTAATGTGAAGAAATAGACACTAGGTCTACTAGTAAGCTTCTAGGTAGACAGCAAACAAATAAGTAAACCATATAGATATAGATATATATGGTTATATTTATAGATATAAGTATATATATAAATATATATATGGTTATATTTATACAGAAATATAAAATCACTTATGAAGGAAACAAACAGGATGCAAAGAAAATGGGATTTGCTTATGTTAGGTGACTGAGAACAGCATTTCAGAGGAAGTGACCATTAAACTGAAATTTGAAGGATTAAAAAAAGGTCTACTGTGTAAACACTGGGGGATGTGGGAGAGTGATCTAATATTGGAAAAAGGAACATGTATAAACATCCTGGGACAGGTGCATTAGGGAAAGATTAAGATATTTGTAGTGGACAGGGGATGCACAAGAAAAAAAATGGACCCAGGTGAGGTTGGAAAGCAAGCAAGATCTTTAAAACTTGGTACGCTTATTAGCATTTCATTTTAGAAGTAGAGCAAATAGCAGCAAATGCTGACCTTGCATGTATCAGTGCTTGCCTCTTCAGATCAGATTATTTTCAACCTTTAAAGTTCAATACCAATTGATATGTTCTGTAATGGCATATTTCCTATGAGCTTTATGATGAACTCTATCTTGGAGATTATTAATGGACTCATGATTTCTGTAGAACTCCCATGCTATTAAAAAATAAAATCTTAAACTATAGTAAATATTTAATGTAAGAGTTAGTCAAAGAAGTCTAGGTTCCTGTGTTATAAGTAGTTAGCTGTGTAATCTTTGGCAATTAATCTCTCTGAGCCTAACTTTCCTCAGCAATAAAATGGGGATAATAGTTACTAAGTTAGGTTGTTATAAGAATTAATTGGGATGATATATGTTGAGTGCTTGTCATAGAATAATGTCTCAATAAATAGAAGATTATAATTATTATTATTACTATGGTCAAACTTACTGCTATCAGATAAAATCACTTTCTTCCTTGCTCTAGAATACTTTTTTTTTTACTATAAGCTTACTATAAACTTAGAAATGATAAATTGTGCCAAAGTTTATTTTATATGTTATCTGAGGTAACCAACAGAATAATTGAGTACCCTATCCAGAGGAATGGCCAAAGAGTATAGTTTTGAAGGTGGTTGTGGATTTCCTCCTGATTGGAAAAGGCAGCTCAAAGATTTATAGGATCCGGCTTACCATACACTTTGTGTATATTTATTTGTTTCTTCTTCTTTGCATCTTTCCATTGTGTATTAGAGGAGCTAAGGCAGCAGAGGAGAAGCAGAGAAGTTACAAGAGAATATGAAGCATTTCTTCTAATTAAGTTTCAGAAGTAGATTGTGAAACTCTCAGTCTAGAGAAAGAACAAGGACACAAAGACGTTGACTCAAAAGCTTTGTAGTAAAGCTTTGGAATTAGAGCTGAAGTGATGAAGATATGGAGGCCTCTTAAAAAAATTGCTGCTATAAACTTTGGGGTACAGATGGCCCTTCTTTTCACTACATCTGTATCTTTGGGATAAATACCCAGTAGTGCAATTGCAGGGTCATAGGGTAGCTCTATTTTTAATTTCTTGAGGAATCTCCACACTGTTCTCCAGAGTGGCTGCACCACTTGCATTCCCACCAACAGTGGAAGAGGGTTCCCCTTTCTCCACATCCTCTCCAACACATGTTGTTTCCTGTCTTGCTAATTTTGGCCATTCTAACTGGTGTGAGGAGGTATCTCAATGTGGTTTTAATTTGAATCTCCCTGATGGCTAGTGATGATGAACATTTTTTCATGTGTCTGATAGCCATTTGCATGTCTTCATTAGAGAAGTGTCTGTTCATGTCTTCTGCCCATTTTTTGACATGATTATCTGTTTTGTGTGTGTTGAGCTTGAGAAGCTCCTTAAAGATACTAGATATTAACCTTTTGTCTGTGCTGTCATTTGCAAATATCTTCTCCCATTCCGTGAGTTGCCTCTTTGTTTTGTTGACTGTTTCCTTTGCTGTGCAGAAGCTTTTGATCTTGATGAAGTCCCAAAAGTTCATTTTCACTTCTGTTTCCTTTGCCTTTGGAGACATATCTTGAAAGAAGTTGCTGTGGCTGATATCAAAGAGGTTACTGCCTATGTTCTCCTCTAGGATTCTGATGGATTCCTGTCTCACGTTGAGGTCTTTTATCCATTTCAAGTTTATCTTTGTTAACAGTGTAAGAGAATGGTTGAGTTTCATTCTTCTACATATAGCTGTCCAATTTTCCCAGCACCATTTATTGAAGAGACTGTCTTTGTTCCACTGTGTATTTTTTTCTGCTTTGTCGAAGATTATTTGACCATAGAGTTGAGGGTCCATATCTGGGCTCTCTACTCTGTTCCACTGGTCTGTTTGTCTGTTTTTATGCCAGTACCATGCTGTCTTGGTGATCACAGCTTTGTAGTAAAGCTTGAAATCAGGTAATGTGATGCCCCCAGTTTTGTTTTTCTTTTTCAATATTTCCTTAGCAATTCAGGGTCTCTTCTGATTCCATACAAATTTTAGGATTATTTGCTCCAGCTCTTTGAAAAATACCAGTGGAATTTTGATCGGAATGGAATTAAAAGTATAGATTGCTCTAGGCAGTATAGACATTTTAACAATGTTTATTCTTCTGACCCTGCAATTGCACTACTGGGTATTTACCCCAAAGATACAGATGTAGTGAAAAGAAGGGCTATCTGTACCCCAATGTTTATAGCAGCAATGGCCACGGTCGCCAAACTGTGGAAAGAACCAAGATGCTCTTCAACAGACGAATGGATAAGGAAGATGTGGTCCATATACACTATGGAGTATTATGCCTCCATCAGAAAGGATGAATACCCAACTTTTGTATCAACATGGATGGGACTGGAAGAGATTATGCTGAGTGAAATAAGTTAAGCAGAGAGAGTCAATTATCATATGGTTTCACTTATTTGTGGAGCATAATAAATAACATAGAGGACATAGGAAGATGGAGAGGAGAAGGGAATTGAGGGAAATTGGAAGGGGATGAACCATGAGAGACTATGGACTCTGAAAAACAATCTAAGGGTTTTGAAGGGGCGGGGGGTGGGAGGTTGGGGGAGCCAGGTGGTGGGTATTATGGAGAGCACGTATTGCATGGAGCACTGGGTGTGGTGCATAAACAATCAATTCTGTTATGCTGAAAAGAAATTAAAAAAATAATAAAAACAAAAAAATAAAGACAAGAATTGGGGCTGTAACGGAGGAATGACTGTATAATGTTCTTTTGTAGAAGTTGTGTTTTGGCGAGTGGTATTTTAAAGTGGAGGATAACTCTTAAATTAAAAATAAATATTCATGAAAGGGATTAAGAGGTACAAACTTCATTATAAAATGGATAATTCACAGAGATGAAAAATACAACATAGAGAATATAGTCAATACCATTGCCACTCCATTGTACAGTGACAGATGGTGACTACACTTATCATAGTGAGCAGGGAGTAATGTATAGAATTGTTAAATCACTATGTTGTACACCTGAAACTTATATAATACTGTATGTGAACTATAGTTCAATTATAAATTTTTAAAAATAGATATTTAATTCTAAAGGGTTAATCCTAACATCATGGTTTTGGAAAAGCAAATTAGCAGGCTGAGTGTGTTCTAATTTCTCGGGAATTTTCTACATAGGACTTGGTCACTCTAATTGGACAGAACAGATAGGTCACCTCATATGTGACTAGTACAGAAAACATACAAGGGAAGTTATCCTAAGGAAGCTGTAAACAGAGGGAGTTGAATTTGAGAGGCCCATCTCAATGACAAAGGTCTGCAAAAAATGTAAGCAGAATGGAAACTATAGGATTTGCTATTTTAAAACAATTCCAAATTATATTTCAATACTCTAAAATTTGGTGAAATTTGTTATGCACTCACTACTTGTTAACCCAAATGTATACACAGATGAAAAAAGTTGTACCTGTCCAGGAGAGACTATATATAATCACATAATCGAAAAACAGTAAGAAGTATATAGTATATCTTTTGTATCTTCAGACTACATTCTAGAAAATGTCAATGATTTAGCATTCTAAAACTTGGCATATGCCTATATCTAATTCTTTGTTATATTAGAATACGTACATACACACACGTACAGTAAACATAGTTATGTGTGCATATATTATGGTGTCACAATGCTTAGAGGTAATTAAAACCTTCTAGAAGTAGGATCTCTGACTTTATAACCTTGTTCTAATGCTTATTAGGCATTTGATTTTGGACAAGCCACTTAACTTCCCTGGCTTTCATTTCCTCACATATGAAATAGGGATATTAGAATCTATCTCATAGCCTCATGAAGATGGCATAAAATTAATGCCAGTTAAGCATTGATCAGTGCCTGACACAGGGCGTATTCAATAAATATTAGCTATTGCTTTTGTTGTTTTTATATTGTTTTATTTTTATTCTTAGTAATAGCAGCAGTTTTATAAAATCAAGGTACCTGAAAGAATAGTTTTTCTGTGGCCATTATTCTCCTACCTATTTTAGAGGACATATATTGAGATCTTTCCCAAACTTTCATTCTATCAAGAATAGAAACATTTCTGTGCCCCTTAACAAGTGCCCAGCAGTGATCTAACTACTATACAAGTATTAATTCATTTGTCAGAATAATAATGAGATAGCAACTATTATTATTATACTATGTCACATTGTAGTAACAGGGAAGCTTCTATACTAACTATTGAATGAGAGGAAAGGCAATGTCCAGAAAACTGTTGCTGACAGGATAATCCCATAAATTTCTTCCCTCCTTCCTTCCCTCCCTTCCTCCCTTTTTTATATTGAAAAATGGATTCAGATTATATTGCAACTTTCCTACTTTCTTTCCAATAATATATCTTAGACATTTTTACATGTTGTTACCTACAGATCATCTCATTATTTTTAAAGTTTATAGAGGTTTATTTTTTGCAAGATGAAGAGAGTTCTGGATATGGATGGCAGGTATGATTGCATGACAATAGAATGTACTTTAATACCACTGAACTACATGCACACTTAAAAATGGCTCAGTAGTAAATTCTGTTATGTATATTTTACCACAATAAAAAATTGGGAGGAAAGTAAAGGTTATTGAATTTCAAGGCCTGTACTAGATTTTGTTTAAACTCTCTCTTATTAAAGGATTTTGCAGCAATGCTGTAACGAATATCACAATAATTTTCTTTGACTACCCATTGTCTGTAGTGTATGATAATAAAATATTAGGTATAATTTGTTGAGAGCTTACTGTGTGCCATGGACCATGCTAAGCACTTTATGGAGATAATCCCATTTGAACCTCACACCAATCCTGTAAAGTTGATGTTCTTTGCGTTCTCCCCAGATTATGCAGGTTGTTCCTTGCCCTGGGGTACCTGATTGAGGTGGCAAGTTGGGCCTGACATTCAGCTTGAGCTTTTCACCAAGCCTCAGCCCAAGGCTACTTTTAGCAGAAAGAAGGGAGGCTTTATCCTAAAATGCCCAAGGACACCTTCTGGTTGTCAAACCTTGTGTCCCTAGCCTCCCTTTATCCAGACAGAGCAACTTTTTCTAGTCCTGAGACATTTTGTGGCCAGTTATGGTCCTGTAGTTTTCCCTAACTTGTGTTGCAGAGCCAGGTTGAATTCAGGAAGTCTCTATGAGAACTCTATACTGAGTCATTACACAAATGGCCTCCTGGAGGAATAAATTCCCAGGAGTACAGTTGCTAAGTCAAAGGGTACATACACTGAAGATTTGAGTTTCTTCTAAAAACACTTTAATCTATTTCCTTTCCACCAATAGTTTCTAAGAATTTCTGTTTCCTCACATTCTAGAAAATGTTGGATTTCACAATTTCTTCTTATATCTGTTAGGTTTGTATTATCATATTGTAGAATGTTGCCAGACACAGCTACATTTTTTTCCCACTGTTGTTATTTTACTCAAACTAAGAAAGCTTATACTTTTCTGTTATTTGACTTTTTGTCCTAAAAGCACAAGTAGATGTTTTAAAGTCTTGGAAAATTGATGTTGTATTGGCATTGATTTTGCTCTACCTGAGCAACTTGACTTGACATATTAAAATATCATAGGTCTTCTTACATACTTGATAAAGAGATTTTGTTGTACAAAGATTTAGACTTGTTTTGGATGATAGCTTGAAGTTTGTGAGAGCAGATATAGATACTAAAATGTCTCACTGTATTTTAAAAGGCTGTTTGATCCATCATTAGGCCATTTCCCTTGGTATAAGCAAAATCAATTTTATTAGAGTATTTGCCAACCATAAGCTATAGCTGTGGACAGTGTATGTGCTTTATATTAAGCTACTTCAAAGCCTGTGTTAATAGAAATCATCAAGTCCCTCCAGTCCAGGCATACTTGTAAATTGCTAGTCTCTCTTTTTGTCTTTCAAGATCTTCTGATGTGGAAAATGGATAAAAGTGTGGAACCATTTTTAAAGAATCATTTAACATTTCATTCACACAGATGTAGATTTTATTTGTATTCCTTTTACTCAAACGCTTTCTTTATTACATTAGTCCAAACTTTCTCTCATTTTAATCTATTCCATGTTTTCCATTTTAATTCTTTTTACCATCTTTTGATGCCCAGCAAACATGTAGCCTCAAATAAAAAAATGGATTTCACACTCAGTCCAATGAAACAACTCAGAAGAGGTAGAAAAAGTAGAGGCCAGCTGTTCTTACTCTCTCCTAGAGATCTACTAATGAGTCCCCCAGAGGCAAAAGAATCACAGATCTCATCCTAACACAATCACAATTTAAACAGTAGTTTCTACTTATTAAGGGGTAGTTTTTGCCAGGTACAATGCCAGATATTTTCCATGTATTGACCTCCTTTGTCTTATGCATCCTACTTTTCAGATGAGAAAATTAAAGCACAGACAGGCTAAAAAACGAACCTAAAATCAAACAGGCTTGAACCAAATAGCTTGATCCACCTCTCTTAATCATTGTGTTATACTGCAGAGAGAGGAATATTGTTTTAGGTAATACAGGGTTTACTTTTCACTGTATTTTCAGGAGACAAGAATAATTAAATGACATGAATATTTGTTATGCCTCCTCCCCACCAATCGTATGCTGCTGTTAAGACTCAGTTCTCTGTGTTGAGAGAGAGAAACAGGAGAAAGAGCTAGAAAAGTCACCAGTAGGTTCTGCAACTGGGTCAGATTATGGTTTGGTAGCAAAAATTACCTTGCAGAAACAGGCTGTAATCAACACAGTTTAAATACAAAGACATTATATTTAGCTTGATAAAACAGTGGGAAGAGAAAAGAGAAAGAATACTGAAGAGTTCAATCTGAGTATATCACATTCTAGCACAAGAGTGAATCTTAATAAGCACCTAAGACACACTGAGGTTAAGCTCATTCCTTTTAGTGAAGCTTTCCAGCAACTTTTCTGTCACTGTTTGGGTCTGTCTAGCTATGTCCTAATAGCATCAGTAGTGTTAGTAATAATAATAGCAGCAGTACTCGCTGAGCCACCAGTAAAGCACCAGCAGTAGTATAAACATGGAGTTTAGAATCAGAAGATCAAAATCCAGAGACTGTATCTTCCAAACTCAAGTTTTATGACCTTAGAGAAGTGAATATCTTCCACCTTCATTTCTTTATCAAATAAGCATAATGATACCTATCTCACAGAATAGTTAGGAATAAGTGAAATGATTATTATCATCACCTAGCAGGTACTGACATGTAGTAAGTTCTCTAATATCTATAATAATTGTTAGTTTCCTTTCCTTCTTTTCATTTCTGTCCTTCCCATCTTCTCCATCTTCTTTTTCTTCACAGTGGCTTTCAGTTTCTCCAGTTGAAACAAAGAGTAGGATGCCCGACAGTTTCTAAAAACAGTGTTCAGTCTCCCATATTGGCATGCTGTTACCCAAATCTTTTGTAGCAATTACTCCCAGCATCTAAAATAATTACTGAGTGCTTTTTATAGGCTTGGTATGATCTTTCTACTGCTCTCAGGTCAGTCTAGGCCTATTTAAGAATCCCCTTGTAACACACATATTCAATTTGTCATTTCTTTAAAATATATATCACCATGGAAACCAAAATTTTAAAATTCAGTAGTAAAGACAAAATGTAATACATTCCTTTAGGTTAGGACTTTTATTCTTATGAACCTTCTTCAGAGGGTCTCCTTTAGACATCTGTCTTTCTCTTGAGCCTTAAGCACAAGGGCAGTTGCCTCTTTTAATTTGGATACTGCATTAAGGTGTTAGGGCTAGAAATGTCCAATAATCATAGATTGTGCTAACAAGTAAAAGTTTTATGTCAACTCTTATGTCATTTGTGTTTTTACAAAAGATCAAGCAAATGAAACACTAGGATAAATGATGTGCATCAACTCAAATCTTACTGGAATAACACCACTCCTAGCCAAATACAACAAGCTGGTTAAGGTTTCATCCTGCCTCAGGCACAGCGATAGAGACTGTGTCAGTTAGACCCCAGTGATGGCAAGTAACACAAATTGATTGCAGCTAACTCATGCAGAGAAAACAATATCAATTAACTGGGTGATAAGAACAATGGGAAGAGTGATGAAAAACTAGAAAATCAAGGTTCTATAAAGATGAGACTCAGAAGATCTAGGAGTCTAGACAACCAGAACTAGTTAAAATGAACTTTCTTTATCCAGTACTTTTCCCTGCCCTGATATCATGCTTTTTGAGATTGAAGGTTTTAGAATGGAGAATCTGAGTTAACTTGCTTGATTTAGGAGGTAGAGAATGGGTACACTGAATAAGAGTCCCGCTGTGCATCATGGAGGCAAGAATTTATCTAAAATACCAAAAGAAGAAAAGAAGAATGAGGAGATAGTAACCAAGCACAAATCAGTGTGTGGGGGGAGGGGGGTTGTGGGGAACCCATTATAGAAGACAGTGAGTTCTTCCTGGCAATGAGTCAATTATTTGGAAATATTTTTATAAAAAGAAATTAGTACAGATTTTATAACATTTTTTTAAAGATAAAATACCATTTAGGCTTAGATTTAATATAGAACAATGTATAATAAAACTTACTAAATGTGTAAAGTTTTAAGGCCAATATTTAGTTATGGTAAGAATACAATTTTTTTTTCATAATTCTGTCCCTGCTGTCAACCAGCTTTATGAATTTAGGTCAATAACATTTTTTTGGGTATCCAATTTCTTACCTACTTAAAGTGAGGAAATTGGGTAAAAATCTCTTTAAGGCATAAACTATAGAACAGGAATGATCCCTGGACCCCCACTTGGTTTTTCAATCCTAACACAAACTGATAAGGTATGTAAGTTTGTGACAATGCTTTCAAGCCTCCGCCATGATAAGCTGGATTAGCGTCTCTTGATTAACTCATCTTGTTCCAATAAAAAAAAGAAGTACCATAATTATTCTCGGCATGCATCCAAAAATATGCCTCACTATCCAGTTCCAATTAATAATGTGTGACTTGTTGAAAACACATTTTGTTCATTTGAAGGTTTTAATAGCACCCAGTTTCAACTTAGTTCTCTTGGGAAAATATTTAGCATGCATTTAACTAGCTTCACACATACAACTAATTAATTTGTCTAAAGCAAACTATTATATGAATCATAAACAAGGAACTGAAAATTGAAATAGTGCCAGAATTAAAGCTTGAGGTACCTTATGCTTAATTAGCCTCAGGTTGTTTTTTTGGTCCCCATTTCTATTAAATAAGGTACATAGATTAATGTTATGTCATTTTCAGATAGAAAACTAAAAAGTCCCATATGAAAGTGGGTGTTCTTTATGTATTTTCAGAAATTGGAAGATCTTTCAGAAATCTTATTTTTAAGGAATATGACTAAATTCCATATGTCTAAATGACACAGATCAAGTGATGGTGGACAGGGTGGCAAACTAATGTGAGCTGCTATACCTTTCTCTCTAGCGCAAATCCAGAGAGGCACAGGAGCAGGAAGGAGGTTGATAGATTTAAGTAGAATTATTACAGACCTACTAAATATTCAGTACTTTCCATTTCTTTGCAAAATGATACAGTTACTATGAAAAAACCTTGAGAAATAGAAGTTGATCATATTAGTGAAGAAATAGTTCCCTACAGGGGAAGAAGACCAGGTGCAATGAGAAGGAGAGAGGGAAGAGAGATTTTTGTTATGATATCTCCCTGCTCCTTTCCTCTTGCCAGTATTGCCTTAGGAATATCATTGCCCAGTTGGTAATTAATGCAAGACCGAAGAATAGCAGTACCAATTCAGTGTGGTGGAGAAGTGGTATGATAATATCATCTAGCTGGGGCAAGGTGCAGATAACAGGAAGTGTAGGAAGACTGGCTGGCTATTGCCATTTATTACTTCTTCTCACCTATTTCTCTAAACTTAAAGGTGGGGAAATTATATTCCTCATCTTATATTATATCAGATAATATTGGTGGAAGTCGAAAGTGTTTTCTTGTAAGACAGATTTACCCAGTATAGAGGAGTTTGTAAAAAAGAGGCTTCCTACCTTGAGATCCTTCCATCACAACTCCTAAACTTGTGGGAAGCTAGTAAATAAGTCCTGGGCTGCTTTAGCCCCCCTCTCCTCATGCTCATCATTAATTCAGTGGCTGATACATCTGAAGAAAAAAATGGCCTTAGGGAAGCCTAACAACTTATCTGAGGAAGGCAGTCACTACAGAAAAAAGACAACAGGTTCAACAGTTTGCATGAGAAGCAGCAGAATCCCTTGGCCAGATGGAGAAAGGATTTAAAAGAGAGAGGAAGAGAAGAAAAAAAGAATCATTTTGAAGTAGCATATAGAATGCCAAACAAAAAAGAACAAACAGAAAAAAGTAAAACAAAAACACTTGAAAAAACTAAACTGAATTTTAAGAATACCAATAAAAGAAGTGATAAAGGCTCTAAGAGCTTATAAAAATAGCTTTGGATTAGTATCAGACTTCTTAAAAACTTAAAAACTAAGAAAGAATACAATAAAATAATATTTTCAAAGAAAAGGAACTTCAGAATTTTTATTTGTCTAGCTCTTCACACAAATGTGAGAGTAAAGTACAATTTTTCTCAGGCATCTAAGACCTCAGAACTTTTACCACAGAAAGATTAATTTTGAAAGGAATCTTAAAGGAAGTATTTCATTAAAAAGAACAGCTAGAAATCCAGGAGGATGTTAAAGATACATGAGAAATAAGGATAAGTAAATAATTTTGTAGGATTTAATTTTTTTAATGTGTCTAAAAATGTTTATAAATGACAATGCAGAAAATTGTATACTGCAAACATGGAGTAGGAATAGGTATATTCCTATGTACTTAACTTTTCCATGAAGAAGCTATAAATAATAATACATTTAGAAAAGTGATGTAAAATAGTAAACATAAACATGAGTCTTAAGTCCAAATTCTTTTTTTAAAAAAGCATAAAAATATAGTGTGTAACTTTTAAATGAACAAAAAGTGAAAAAAGAAATAGAGAATATGGTAAATACATCATATGAAATAAAATAGTTGAAGAGATTCATAGTGTAGCCATAAATGCAATAAATATAAATAAGTTAAATTTATTTATCAAAAGAGTTTTTCATATTAGATGAAAATTATCTGTTAATGTCATAATTTCAGTTTCCCAAGAAACAAGCAGACATTTGTATACAAGGGGCTTATTGGGAGTGAGCTTTCAAGAACAACAGTTGCAGAGAATGAATTGGATGAATGAGTTCTAGAGCATGAAGGAAAATTGAGCAAAGAAGTTGAACTGTGGTATAGTTTCAACAACACATTCAACTGAATTCACAAGGGAGCTCTGAAGCTGGGATGGCCTTTCAGGTATGTCTAAAATTGAGGCAGTGGTGTTGGGACTTAAGCCCAACACACTGACCAGAAAGATATTGGATGTGAGCTAATACCAAGATGAAGCAGGTGAATAATACCAAGGTGACAAGGTGAAGCAGCTCCCTTTAGCCAAGGGTAATTCCTAGACAGGGACTCGTCTGTTAGTCATAGATAGGCAACACTGTCAGTTGCTAAAACAATGAGTTTCTTAGTCCTGAAGAGGTGAAGAGAGGGGTGCATCACAGTCTACTGTATAGTCCACACCTTTAGTCACTCAGCTCAACTTGCTTCATGAAATAGCTTCACCCACCTAGTAACAGCTTCTCCACAATTCTAGAACATCTCTTTCTCTGAGAAAACTATTAAGAGAAAAGCTAGTGGGATAACTTTATCTATAGTCCCTGTTTCTATAGTTCTTTTGGGGAACACAAATGATGCTCATCATTTACCTGCCCTAACTATCCATTCTAGCCACCCCTAAAGATCATCTCTGTTGGTCTTGTGACACTAACATCTTTATGAGGTCTGAGTACCTAGTCCAGAATATGGCTGCGATACTTTTTCATTTACTGTCAAGATTGATGAGGGGGGCAGTATCAAGAAATGTCATTATAGGTCACTGGGTGTCAAACATATTCTCTTGGCCTCCAGGTATAACAGCATCTCCTTATTCTTCTGATGATCAGGGTCAAACATCCCCATCAGGATACTGCCTCCTTTCCTGGTCTGTTGGTGTTTCATCACAAAACACCTGAAGTGACTAGGTAGCATCCACAGCTTAAACTTTCATGATTGTATTGTGGCATTCACCATGGTGAAGAGAAACACAACTTCTAGATCCACATAATTTGGAGTTGCAGGGATGGAAATCATGTGTTCCCCAGTTGGATTACTGAACATGATAATTATTTCTATCCCTTAGCTCTTAGATTCATGGACTTTGTTTAGGTATAGCATCAAATAGTTGTTAATTTAGAGCATATACTATGACCTGAAAGGTGAGATTCTGTCCTTTTTTGATATCACCTCCAAGCTGGTGCTTCAGTTTATAAGTGGTATAGCATGTGATGGGACCAGTGGATCTCATGGTAATGTATCACTGCTATGCCTCTGTTGCTATTTAATAGTAGTACCTTGGACTGAAGTGATATTATGTAGGATTCCTTGTTGATAGAACAAACTTTATAAGCCTTCAGATGGTGATGTGAACTGAGGCCCTGTGGGCAACAGTGTCATACGTACACCAAAAATATGTGTCAATAATTTAGATGATTTCCTGACTTTTTCAGGGTAGAAGAGATCCAATGAAATCCATCTATTTTGTACCAAGAACTGGTTGGCTTCATTGAGGCATGGTGCCATATCAGGAGCTTAGTTGTTGGCAAAGCAGATATTCTGCAGTGGCAGTCTCTAGATCAGCTTTGGTGATGAAAAACCTATACTTTTGGTCATAAATATCTTGCATTCTTATTCCATGTATACTATTGTGGCAACACCGAGGTTGATGTAGAGACTAATTGATCTGGACTGGCCAGGTTGTTTAGGTGATTGATTAGTGCCTCTTACATGATGGGCAGTCTGTGGTAGATACTAATATATTAGACAAAAATCCACATGCTTTGTGACAACTCCTGTGTTCATCCATATGCCTCTTCTCAAGGCTTCCCTGTCTTAGCTCTACTAATATTTTTTTTGCTTCATTCCCCTGATGAAGCTCTGAGGCCATTCACCATTGTCCATAAATATATCTATATCTATCTATCTATCTATCTACCTGTCTGTCTATCTATCTATCTTTTAACCTCAAGCCAGTTTTCATTCCACACGAAATGCATAGTTAATCATATTGTCCAAAGCTCTGCTCAGTGGCAGGATTTCTCCCCATTTCTTTTTCTCAGGGCTATCAGGAGTTGGACTATAATGTAGCTGTGGTCCATTTTTTGGCTTTAATCAACATATGGATTGATAGACAAAAAAGGGCCAACCTTTTTTGTCTATCATCTAATAATAAAGTTTTCCTTACCCATGTGAAGTTCATATAAGTAGAGAAAGAGCTAGGAGGATGACAGTGGTGTATTACACCACAAGTGTCCAGGCCATCTGCTCCTACAGCTTACTTGTGCTTTTTATTGCAGTCAGTGCTCCATCTCAGATGTAGATGCCACTTCCATCTGACAATGGATTGCTGTCAGGTCCACACAGTTTTAAAACTTGTTTCTGACAGAGCCCAGCTCATGATGGGGGAGTTTGGCTTGTGATTTCCTTGATGTCCCAAGGCTAGGTGTTCTTGCTCTATTGGAGCACAAGGGCATTCCAGGAGCCGTTTTTCAAAGGGCATGCAATTTTATGCTATAGTTTTCTGAGGTCTTGCTTCAGAACCTTAAGGATTCACTTTGTGATATTCATACCGATGGTTGCCATAAACTCTACGAGGCATTTTTCATATCACAGATATCACTAATACCATAGATTTTGTCAGTTTTCATGGCCCAAGAGGCAGAGACATTTGCATTGTAGCTTGCACTTGCTGCAAAGCCCATCCTACTCTAGGCCCAATTTAAACTTGACAGTCTTCCATATCACTTGGTAGATTTTTGTGTTTCTTTCTATTTATTCACATTGAGTCATTTGATGGGAGATTGGAGATATAGTAAATTATCTTTTACATTGGAAGGGATGCCCAAACATTCCGCAAACTAGCATGTCCCCAAAAACTTCACTGATGTCGTAGACCCGTCCCTCCTATATAGCACATTTATCTTATGATTCTTGCTATTTCTCAATCATTCAATCCAATTAAGATGATATCATTGATAGGATGCACTATTATGGAATTGGGTAAAATGGCCCAAGTTCCTTCAGCCTCTCTTATGACATAACTCTTATGAAAGAATTAACAGGAAGGGGGTGCCAGGGTGGCTCAGTGGGTTAAGCCTCTGCCTTCGGCTCAGATCATGATCTCAGGGTCCTGGGATCCAGCCCCGCATCGGGCTCTCTGCTCAGCAGGGAATCTGCTTTCTCCTCTCTCTCTTTCTGCCTGACTCTCTGCCTACTTGTGATCTCTCTCTCTCTCTGTCAAATAAATAAATAAAATCTTAAAAAAAAAGAATTAACAGGAAGTTTGCCATGCCACATGAAAGCAATGTGCTTCTGACCTTGCTTTTCTGGTCCTGGTTCCCAGTAAGAATGGAGAAGAAGGCATATCCAAATAGATGGCTGCAGACCATATGCTAAGGCTGTGTTAATCTGTTCCAATAACTTTCACTGCATCTTTACCAGAAACTACTAATGTTTGGTAGTAGTTTGTAGTAGTTTGAAGTAGTCTACTATAATCCCCACCCCCCCATCTGTTTTCTGTAGATACCAGACTATTTTTGGAGATAATATCAGAACCATCATCTCTGCATCATTTAGTTTCTTAAGGTTGGCACCGATCTTTGCCATTCCTCAAGATACAATATCATTTTGCTTTTACTATTTCTTCCAGGTTGTGGAGGGGGAGAGTTTTTATCTTCCTTTTTGCTTTCTGCACTCTGAGAGCTCCTACTTCACAGACCAAGAAACTAATGTGACAGTTTAGCCAACTGGCAAACATGTGTATTCTAAGTATTCATTTGGTGGCTGGGGAAATGACCACTGGGTGGATCCATGAGTTTATGGACCTACTGTGAGCTGAACCTAAACAGATCTCTGTTGGTTGGTCTTCATAATTCTTATTCTTAAAGGGGCATCATGATAATGCTTCAACTCCTCAAGTATCAGTATCAATTTAGATCCTGTGTCAGACATTTTCAAATGTCTGACTAGTCTGAATTCTCTGCTTTTCCCAGTGTAGTTACCAGCATCATTGAGCATAGTTTCCTTTGGGAAAGTTCTAAAGGAATAACTAGAATGTATGCATGTAATGGTGTTATAAAGTCCTTCCTCCTGAGGACCTGGCCTCTCCTTCAGGCATTGGGTCCTGGGTCTAAAATCTGGCTTAGATCTGTAAAGTGGAAAGGGGTCACAATTTTTATTGGAGTGAATTCCCTCAGCTTCCTGCTATTCCATCCTTGAATTATTTTGATTTTATAGATTGAGCAAAAACCCTTGCAGGTTGCCAATACATCTAACCTCTAGGGCACTGTTTTCTGTATAACTATCACCATAATTCTCTGTAGGTCAGCACCACCCCCATTTTCTGGCTGCCATTCAGACTTTGTTGCTTATTTCTATAATTGCAGACACCTGCTTTCTTATAGTTAAATACCACCAGCTGGTCTCCATTATTTTGAGATCTTATCATGTACCATTGATACCAGTTCTGTAACAGCTTCTTTCACCACCATATGGCAAGCCTCTTAGTGATGTTGCTGTTTCTCTCAATAGTGCATTCCTTAGAGATTTGGAAAACCAAGTGTCTTTGGGGTTTCCCATAGAACGTTGTTGGATGGTAGGTTTCCTAGCTTTTCTGATTATCATTGGGAGAAGCTATAAGCTGAGGAGGACTTGTCACAGATATAGGTTAAGAAATCAGGGATTCCTGGTGAATACGAAAAACAAAGATGATTTAAAAATGTAGGCAGAATCATTTGGAAAACAGTAGACTTATTCTGCTTGATAAATTAGTTCTGTCTTTCCTTCCCTTAATTAACGCATGCATGGCCTACTTTAGTCCAATGATGTTATCAAAAAATTGAAAGAAAAAAACATTTATCAAACTTAGAGAAAAATCCTTTTTAATGGCAAACCAAAATATTTCCAATGATTTATTTCTTTCAGTTATTAAAGTTTGTAAATGTATTCTATTAGGAATAGAATAGTCCATTCTTATTGACTCCGTTTTAAACTCCCTAGTAAAAAGTAAAAACCATGTTTGCTGGTATTTTTTTCCTGTTGTTAATCCAAAGCCACAGAAACTTTTTCTATATTTTCTTTTAAGGCTTTTATGGTTTCTGGTTTCACATTTAGGTCTATTATGTATTTTGTATTAATTTTTGTGTATCAGGTGATTATGGATCAAATTTTATAATTTTTTCTTGCATATGGAGATCCAGTTTTTCCAATATCATCTGTTGAAAAGATAATCCTTTTTCTACTGAATATTCTTCTCACTTTTGTTGAAAATTAATTGATTATATATGTGTTGGTCTATTTATGGACTCTATTTTTCACATTGAGTTATTTGTTTATCTTCATGCCAACAGCATACTATTTGGAAGCTTTTAAATTTGCAGGTGCTATTACTTATTTTTCTTGCTTTATTGCTCTGGCTACAACCTGCGGTACAATGTTGAAAGAAATGATGAAGTGGATATTCTTGCCTTGTTTTTCTTCTTAGGAAGTAAGTTCAGTCTTTCACAATTAAGAAGGGTGATAGATGTAAGTTTATTATAGATACCCTTTATTAAAGGTGCCATTTTTTTTTCTGAAGATTTTATTAAGTTTTTCTAGCTTGTTGCCATTTTTTTTGGAAGATTTTATTTATTTATTTGAGAGAGAGAGAGAGAGATAACATTAGCAGGGTCGGGGGAAGGGAAGATGGAGAGGAAGAAGCAGACTCACGTGCTGAACAGGGAGCCCAACCTGGGGCTCCATCCCAACACCCCAAGGACAATGTCCTCAGCCAAAGGCAGATGCTTAATCAACTGAACAACTCACTTGCCCCAATTGACAATTTGTTTTGTTTTGTTTTTATTTTTTTTAATTTTTATTTTTTATAAACATATTTTTATCCCCAGGGGTACATGTCTGTGAATCGCCAGGTTTACACACTTCACAGCACTAACCATAGCACATACCCTCCCCAATGTCCATTACCCCACCCCCCTTTCCTGACCCCCTCCCCCCAGGAACCCTGTTTGTTTTGTGAGATTAAGAGTCACTTATGGTTTGTCTCCCTCCCAATCCCATCTTGTTTCTTTTCTTCTTTTTTCTACCCCCCTAGCCCCCCATGTTGCATCTCCGCTTCCTCATATCAGGGATATCATATGATAGTTGTCTTTCTCTGATTGACTTATTTCACTAAGCATGATACCCTCTAGTTCCATCCACGGCGTTGCGAATGGCAAGATTTCATTTCTTTTGATGGCTGCATAGTATTCCATCGTGTATATATATACATCTTCTTTATCCATTCATCTGTTGATGAACATCTAGGCTCTTTCCATAGTTTGGCTATTGTAGACATTGCTGCTATAAACATTCGGGTGCACGTGCCCCTTCGGATCACTACATTTGTATCTTTAGGGTAAATACCCAGTAATGCAATTGCTGGGTTATAGGGTAGTTCTATTTTCAACTTTTTGAGGTACCTCCATGCTGTTTTCCAGAGTGGTTGCACCAGCTTGCATTCCCACCAACAGTGTAGGAGGGTTCCCCTTTCTCCACATCCTCGCCAGCATCTGTCATTTCCTGACTTGTTAATTTTAGCCATTCTGACTGGTGTGAGGTGATATCTCATTGTGGTTTTAATTTGTATTTCCCTGAGGCCGAGTGATGTGGAGCACTTTTTCATGTGTCTGTTGGCCATCT
>PISX010028264.1:0-21812 GCA_004024625.1 Mellivora capensis
GATTTAAGGTGAGTTTGATAATAAATTCATAATTGGCCTATTGTCTTTCATGGATTACTATTCTTTATTGCTTGATGTCCAGTATCTTGAAAACTGTTTTTTCATATTTTGTTCATTGTTTGGTTGTTTCAGACAGAAGAGCAAATCTGGTTTCTGCTCTTTTCTCTTGGCCAGAAGCAAAAGTAGCCCCCTTTACTGCATTTTGAGTAGTGATTTTGAGCATACCATCTGTTATCTTCTAGAACCCTGACTGAGGCACTTGAATTTCCTATGAACTGGCAGGTAGGTTGAATGGCTTATTTAGATTCAGGTTAAACAGTTTTGGCAAGAAAATTCCTTTTATAGGTCATGCCGTGTACCTCATACTGTGTCATAGCTGATTATTCTGCTCTTAGCAATGCTAACTTTGATTAGTTGGTGTATTAATCTGCTCAGGCATCTATAACAAAATACCATGGAACAGACGCTTAAACGACAGAAATTTACTTTCTCCCAGTTCTGGAGGCTAGAAGTCTGTGATCAAGGACCTCCAGCAGGGTTGATTCTTGGTGAAGACTCATCCTTGCTTATAGATAGGTGCCTTCTCACTGTGTCCTCACATGGCCCTTCCTTGGTGTTTGTGTGTGTGTGTATGTGTAGAGAAAATGAAAAAAATGAACTCTCTGGGATCTCTACTTGTAAGGACACTATCCTATCAGATCAGGGCCTCCATCTTCACGACCTCTTAATCTTTAAGGGTTGCATCTCCTAATACAGTCTCACTGCAGGTTAGGACTTCAGTATATGGACAAACATGCAGTCCATGGCATTTAGGGTAACAATCACCAGTACTTTCACCTTCACCATTAGCAAGGATTATGTTGGTTGACATTTTGGTACTTTGTGACTCTTCTATTGTGCAAACATCTTCACCTGGTGTTTGTGGTTTGTTTTTGCTTTTGTTTTGGTTTTAGCCTGCTTTGGTGATTCTTGCCCAAATCGATTTCTTTATTAGGGTTGGGAAAATAGTGAATTTTCAGTTGTATCTCTCCTCCTCCATTTATTACCTGGCATTCTTCCATAAAAGTGAACTTTCCCTCATCAAATGAGGATGAAGTATTGTTTCTCCTTAAAAGGTAGTGATCAATATTTATTTTTTTTCCTGTTTATTGGCAACTTCTTAGTGAGGGGAGTTTGTTTAATAGTTACCTCCAGTGATGAGGAATGAATTTTCTTCTTTTTCTCTCCCCCTCTGCTTTTAATATCACTTTGGACTCTTGGATTCTGCTTATCTAATATTTATAATCATCTATAGTTATAATTCAGTCAGTTAAGCGTCTGCCTTCAGCTCAGGTCATGATCCCAGGGTACTGGATCGAGCTGCCCATACTGGGCTCCCTGCTTAGTGGGAAGCCAGCTTCTCCCTCTTCCTCTGCCTGTTGCTCCCCTTGCTTGTGCTTTCTCTCTCACTCTGTCCAATAAATAAATAAAATCTTAAGAAAGAAAGAAAGATAGATTAGTGATCCCAAGTCTGAATCAGAATAAACAAAATGAGCATATAATACTAGAAGTTATTAAAGACTAATGGGGTAGGATTTGGGGACTTGTCCCCAAAGGATCAGGAACTGGGAAGAATCTCCACTGGCTAAATTTGGGATGATATGAGCATTTAAAAGAATTATAACTATAGATGATTATAAATATTAGATAAATAGAGTCCAAGAGTCCAGAGTGATACTAAAAGCAGAGGGGGAGAGAAAAGAGAAGAAAACTCAGAGTAACTCCCAGGTGTGAAACCCAATGGAATTAACCCTGCTGGATTTCAAACTTGCTGGGAAACAATGGCCCTTATATTTCTTCCATTTTCTCTTGTTATCCTATGTCTGTCTCATCATTGTTTTTTGGAAGTATATACTTTGTTTTCTCATTTCACAGGCCCACAGATAGAAAAGAATCTTCCCTTGGGATTGCTCATACTCACAGTCTCATCCATACTGGTTTAGATGATTTAGATGATAAGATTTGGGACTTTGGATGACATTTAGATGAGATTCTGGACAGAGTTGATGCTATAATGGGTTGAGACGCTGGGGGATGATAAGATGGGGTGAGCATTTTGCATGTAGGGTGGATGTGAATTTTGGGGGATCTGAAGACAGTCTGTATCGTGAATAAGCCTAGTGAATATATGTCCATTTCCTAGTCGCTGGAGCCTGTGAATGCTACTTGATTTGGTAAAAAGGTCTTTGCCTATGTAATTAAGTTAGGATCTTGAAATTAGATCATCCTGGATTATCCAAGTGGGCCCTAAGCCAATGACAAATGTTTTAATAAGAGACATGAAGAGGACAGAGCAAAGGCAGGCACTGTGACCATGGTGGCAGAGATTGGAGTGGCCACCAGCCAAGGAATGCCTGGAGCCACCAGAAGTTGGAAGAGAAAAGGAACGAATAGTTCCCTTGACCCTTGGAGGGACCATGTCCCTACTGACATCTTGTTTTTGGACTCCTGGTCTTGAGAACTTCTGTTGTTTTAATTTGTGGTTGTTTGTAATAGCAGCCATGGGAAGCAATACAGATTATGGTACATTCTGTTAAGTCAAAGTAGTCAGTTATGAATATGTTATACGATTCTGTTTATGCAACATGTCCAGAATAGGCAAATCTATGGAGAAAGAAAGTAGATTAGTGATTGCCAGGGTTTTGGGTGAGGGCAAATGGTAGTGATTGGCCATGGATATGGGGCTTCCTTTTGGGGTGCTAGAAATGTTCTGAAATTAGACGGTGGTGGTGATTGTACAGTTCTGTGAATATACTAAAAGCTACTGAATTTTATACTTCATTTATTTCTAAAGATTTTATTTATTTGAGAGAGAGAGCACGCAGTCATGTGTGGGGTAAGGATCATAGGCAGAGGGAGAAGTAGACTCCCCCCTGAGCAGGAAGTCCAACATAGGCTGATCCCAGGACCCTGAGATCATGACCTCAGCTGAAGGCAGATGCTTAACTGACTGAGCCACCCAGGTGCCCCTGAATTTTATACTTTGAAAAGTTAATTTTATGGTATGTGAATTATATTTCAAAAAACTGTTGTAAAAAATTTAACATTATGAAGTTTTCTTAACTTACCAATTTTGTATTTTTTCTCTTGCACTGGAAATTTCTTTTCAAATAATATTAGCATACTTATTTGATTTATCTTAGTAGATACATAAAAAGGTTTCATAATTATAATATTTGTATTGCCACATCATCACCTCAAAAAACATTAAGTGAATTTTGAGGATTTTTTGGTAATTCTTTTAGTTCCTGGACTATATGCCATTAAGAAATGTGTGTTTAAAAGGTCACTTGAAATAAATTTCTGCTGTATGTCAGTATGGTACTCATTTGATATAGAGTTAAATTTGTTGCTTCCCAATTTTAGGGTTGCTTTCCCTTTTTGATTTAATTTAATCTATTTTTTGAACATTTGGAGCATTTATATGGGTCAAAAATAAAAACTATATAAAAAGGCTTGTTTAGGGGGCAACTGCATGGCTCAGTCGGTTACACATCTGCCTTAAGCTCAGGTCATGATCACAGGGTCCTGGCATCGAGTCCTGAATCGGGCTCCTTGCTCAGCAGGGAGTCTGCTTCTCCCTCTGCTTGCTGCTCCCCTGCTTGCCCTGCTTGTGTGCTCTCTCTCTCTCTGTCAAGTAAATATAATCCTGTTTTTTTTAAAAAAAGGCTCGTTTAGGAAAGTCTTGCTTCTGTCCATCAACAGATGGATGGATAAAGAAGATGTGGTGTATATATACAATCGAATATTACTCAGCCATCAGAAAGGATGAACACTTGCCTTTTACATAGAACTGGATGGAACTGGAGGGTATTATGCTAGTGAAATAAGTCAACCAGAGAAAGAAGTTATCATATGGTTTCACTCATTTGTGGAACATAAGAAACAGGGCAGAGGACCATAGGGGAAGGGAGCGAAAGCAGAATGGGAAGTCATCAGAGAGGAAGAAAAACCTTGAGAGACTCTTAATTCTAGGAAACAAACTGAGGGTTGCTGGAGGGGAGATGGGTGGGTGGATGGGGTAACTGGTGATGGACATTAAGGAGGCATATGATGTGATGAGCACTGGGTGTTATACACAACTGATGAATTATTTAACACTACATCTGAAGCTAATGATGTACTACTATAAGTTGGCTAATAGAATTTAAATTAAAAAAAAAAGTCTTGCTTCTATACATATCATTTCTCTTCCTGTTCTTCACTCTACCTCCCTGTGCTTGCTCTCTCAGTATTTATTTCTGGTTTATCTTTCCAAAGTTTCTGGAAAAATAAGCAAAATAAACAAACACATACATATGTATTTGTATATATGTTTTTCTTATTTGATTTCCTTTTTTATAAAAAATAGTAATTTATATATACTGCTGTGCATTTTTTTCACTTACTGATAGTGGAAACCACTCAGACCACTCCTTATCAGTCCATATCTTACTTATTCTTTTCCGAGACTATATATACTTCATTGTGTGGGTTTATTCAATCAGTTCCTTATTGGTGAACATTTGGGTTGTTTCCAATGTTTTGCTTTTACAGACAATTCTGCAGTGACTCACCTTGAGAATATATTGTTCAGTATTTATTTATCTTTGGAGTAAGTTCCTAGAAATGAGATTGTTGGGGCTAACCGTAAATGCCTCTGTCATTTACTCCCACTAGCAGTGTTTGAGAATACCAGTTTCCTCACGGCTTTATCAGGCCAGTGTATTGTCAAGCTTTTGGGTTTTAGCCAATTTTATATGTGAGAAATTATATCTCAGTACGGTTTTTTTTTTAAAGATTTTATCTATTTATTTGACAGACAGAGATCACGAGCAGATAGAGAGGCAGGCAGAGAGATATGGGGAAGCAGGCTCCCTGCTGAGCAGAGAGCCCGATGCAGGGCTCAATCCCAGGACCCTGGGATCATGACCTGAGCCGAAGGCAGAGGCTTAACCCACTGAGCCACCCAGGCGCCCCATCTCAGTACAGTTTTAATTTGCATCTCTCATTATGAGTTGAAGGTAAGCATCTTTCTCACACGTTAACAGAAAAATGGCCTTTTTTTCCTGAGAACTCTTTGTTTTTTAAACTTTTTTCTGTAGGAATTTTGGTCTTCTGACATTTTAAGTTTTTTATATATAGGCCTTTTGTGATGTAAGTTGTAAGTATTTTCTCTTAGGTTATCATTTGTCTTTGACTTTTTCTTGCAATTTTTGAAATGGCAAAAATAAAATGACAACAAAGTCAATGAAAAAAAGTCCTGTTATTCCATGGCTTTAATATAACTTTTTATTTTGTAAAATTACCTCCTAGATATGTTCATAGTCATGATAATCATAAATATCTTTGTTCAGATCTAATCAATTCTAATTACTGGTCACATCTTTTGTATTCTGCTTTTGCCACTTAAAATTAGGGGATAAACTGCTTGGATGGGTCACATTCTAACCAATAAATTTGTTGACATATGGTAATTTCTTAAAAAGGAATCAGCGTGCTGGGCATCTGGAGTTGTGATTCACTTCTGGACCTCCCAAGGTCACTGGAAGTTTTTGCAGGCGAGAATCAAACCCTGCCTTGCACCTGGAAGACTGAGTCAGTTCTGGGGCCAACAACAACTGTATGCTCGAGTTCCGTTTGGAGTCTTGAGACTGGTTAATTCCTTGGCTTTTATGCCTGTCCTCAGCCACCACCCACAGTCCCAGCGCTAGGAAAACTGTCCGCCCTCTTCTGTCCTCTACAATGTGGCTGGTGCTTCAAATAAGTACAGGGTGATCTCTCCCTCTCCCTCTCTTACTCTCCCTCTTCCCCCACCTCCTCTCCTCTCTGAGTCATGGCCTTTTATACTCAGCATCACATTTATAGTTAGCAGTGCGGAGATAATTTACTCAATGTCTAAAAGCGTCTAGTAGGGTGCCTGGGTGGCTCAGTTGTTAAGGGTCTACCTTCGGCTTGGGTCATGGTCCTGGGGTCCTGGGATCAAGCGGGGCATCAGGCTCCCTGTTCAGCGGGGAAGCCTGCTTCTCCCTTTCCTACTCCCCCCTGCTGTGTTCCCTCTTTCACTGTGTCTCTCACTATCAAATAAATAAATAAAAATCTTAAAAAAAAATAAAAGCATCTAATAGAATTTTTCTTTTGGGAGTGGAGTAGGTTAGTGCTTGCCCGCAACCGCAAACTTTTTTTTTCTTTTTCCTGCAACCCCAATCTTGCTTTAAATATTTTTTCTTTGGCAAGTGACAAGTGACTAGATTCACAATTCTAAATAAATAAAAAGCAAAATTTTGTATGTGTGTTGTCTTTAAAGCTTAAAGCTCTTTTTGATATAAACATCTTGGGCATCTAAATAATCTGTAGAAAATGCACTGAGCTTATTTTTACTTTTTATTTTTAGAAAGCCAGTTACATAATGAGTCTAGACACATCTTAGTTTGATGTGCATTTCTCATTGTCCTATTTTTCCTCCTTGTTAAATAGGAGAATGATATACATCATAAATATAGTATATTGTCTATATGTCTGGGGAGTTACTTAAAGATGATAATATAGTTTACACCTCTTTTCCCCGGATCTGTGTTTCTTCTTTAACCCCTATATTCCAGGAGAACTTTCAAAGCTGTGATACTCGTAACGTGGAGCCTTGTATCAAGCCACCATGTTTTTACACCTTAAATGTATACATTAAAAAAATTTTTTTTAAAAAATTATTTGACAGACAGAGATCACAAGTAGGCAGAGAGGCAGGCAGAGAAAGAGAGAGGTGGAAGCAAGCTCCCTGCTGAGCAGAGAGCCCGATGCGGGGCTCGATCCCAGGACCCGGGGATCTCGACCTGAGCCGAAGGCAGAGGCTTTTAACCCACTAAGCCACCCAGGTGCCCCAAAATATACATTTTTTATTTGTTAATTATAACTCAATAAAGCTGGAAAAAACTTTAAAAATTTTAGAAACTTTAAAAACTTAAAAAACAACAACCGACCAACCAACCAAGAGTGGGGCCTTCCATCCATACCGCACACTTCTGCCTACAACCCTTTTGCATGTATTCACTCAGTGGACTCTGGTCAGTTATGTCTCTGACAGTCATTTAGTGAACAGATGTATTAAATTCTCTAGAACCCGAAAGAATTTGTCTAAGGTGTTTGAAAAATGTTTTCCAGCTTTATTGATATAATTCACATATAACGTTGTGTCTTTTTAAGGTGTACAATGTGGTGATCTGATACATGCATATGTTGCAAAATGATGACCACAGTAAGGTTAGTTAGCACATCCGTCACCTCCCATAATTACATGTGTGTGTGTTTGTGTGTGGTGAGAACTTTAAAGATCTACTCTGAGCAACTTTCAGGTATACCTTACTATATAGTTAACTGTACGTGCTGTACATTAGATCGTCAGAAGTTCTGTAGTTGGAAGCGTATACCCTTTGACCGGTTTCACCCAGTTTCCTCATTCCCCCGACCCTAGGAACCACCAGTCTACTCTCAGGTGTTTTAGATTCCACATAGAAGTGAGATGATGCCTTACTCTGACTTTTTTCACTTAGCAACATACCATCAGGGTCCATTCATGTTGTTGCAAATGACAGGATTTCCTTCATTTGTGTGGCTGAACAATGTATATTCCATATACATTTTGGTATACATAAACATATACATTTTGGTATATGTATATGTAGCAAATGTGATATATATACTATCCATTCATCGGTCAATGAACACTAAGGTTGTTTCTGTGTCTTGGCTATTGTAAATACTACTGCAATGAACATGGGAGGGCAGATATCTATTTAAGATAGTGATTTCATTTCCTTCGAAATAGACCCAGAAGCAGGATTGATGGATCATGTTGCAGTTCTATTCTTAATTTTTAGATTTTTTATTTATTATTTATTTATTTATTTGACAGAGAGAGAGAGGCAGTGAGAGAGGGAACACAAGCAGGAGTGGGAGAAGGAGAAGCAGGCTTCCCGCAGAGCAGGAAGCCCGATGCGGGGCTCGATCCCAGGACCCAGGGGGTCATGACCTGAGCCAAAGGCAGACACTTAACGACTGAGCCACTGAAGTGCCCCTCTATTCTTGATTTTTTGAGGAACCTGCATACCGTTTTCCATAGTGGCTGTACCAATTTACATTCCCACAAAGTGCACAAAACTCATATTTTCCCCATCCTCGCTAGCACTTTTCATCTATCTTTTTTATTTTTTAATTTTTAATTGAGATCTACTTGGTATATAATGTTATATTAATTTCAGGGGTACAATGTAATGATTAGATATACGTATATATTGTGAAGTGATCATCACAATAAGTCTGTTTAACATCCATCACCACATCTCATGTCTTTAAGTATAGCCATTTTATTTTTTTATTTTTATTTTTTAAAGATTTTATTTATTTATTTGACAGAGAGAGATCACAAGTAGGCAGAGAGGCAGGCAGAGAGAAAGAAAGGGGGAAGCAGGCTCCCCGCTGAGCAGAGAGCCTGATGCGGGGCTCGATCCCAGGACCCTGAGATCATGACCTGAGCCGAAGGCAGAGGCTTAACCCACTGAGCCACCCAAGCTCCCCTAAGTATAGCCATTTTAAAAGGTATAAGGTGATGTCTCCCTGTATTTTTAATCCACATTTTCTGATGAATAGTAATGTTGGGCACCTTTTCATGTATTTGTTGGCCATTTGCCTGTCTTCTTTGCAAAAATGTTTATTCACGTTTTTTTTTTTTCCCATTTTAAAGTCAGATTTGAATTGTGTGAGTTCCTTATATATTTCGGATATTATCCCCTTATCAGATATGTGGTTTGCAAACATTTTCTCCCATTTCATAGGCTGCCTTTTGATTTTGCTGATTGTTTCTTTTGTTATGCAGAAGCCTTTTCATTTGTGGCAGTCCCACTTGTTTATTTTTGCTTTTGGTGTCATATCCAAAATATTATTGCCAAGATCAATGTCAAAGAGCTTTTTCTTATTTTTATTTTATTTTTTTTTAAGAGTGTTATGGCTTCAGGTTTTACAATTAAGTCTGTAATCCACTTTAAGTTCATTTTTGTGAATGGTATAAATGAGAATTTAATTTCATTCTTTTGCATGTGAATAGCCATTTTTCCCATCACCATTTATTGAGACTGTCTTTTCCCTACCGCGTATTCTTGGCTCTCTTGTCATATATTTGTTGACCAATATGAAAACATCTATGTATGTATGTATCTATTTACTTATTTGGGCTCCCTGCCCAATGTGGGGCTTGAACTGTCAACCCTGAGATCAAGTGTCGCATGCTCTACTGAGTCAGCCAGGCACCCCGACCACTATGAAAACTTTAAATTTAAACCTTAACTTGAAGTCTTCTTGGCTTACGTCTGTGGTCGCAGGTACTAGAGATAATAGATAACAGTGTGTGTCAGGTTTTGCAACTGTTGCCATTTATCCATATGTCTAGATGACTGGGAACCGTTTTACATAGGGGCCCAAGAGTTTGTAAAATCTTTTCACAATTTTACTTTTCACTGTTTAAAGTGATAACTGGGAGAGTACTATGATAATCTGGTAATCATAATCATTACTCTGAAAAACGAGTGAAAACTTCTCTTTTAACCAGCTGACACTGCTGTTAATTAAGAATCATGAAGGCTGAATCATGGGGGGTATGTCTTTCTTAATGAACATTCATTCATTTGGATCATTAGAGGCTTTGTTTTAAGAATGGTTAGTTCCACTTGCCCTTGTTAAAATACGGCTTTATTTCTGTCTGTGCTGTATAAACCACTGAGTGTGATTTTTGTAATCTAAATATAATGTTATTCTTCCATAGCTGGTCTTGCTTGAGGCATTCTGTTCCCTGTTATGACCAGTATTATAACAGCGTTCTATTTTTGCCCCTGCAGATTGGAGTAAGAGTAGATGAAGAATGGAAAATAGGGCTCCTTTGTTTGGGGCTGCTTGGTAGTTATCATGAGTGTATAATTTCTGGAACTAGACAGAGCCAAAGGGCACCATTAGCCCTTTAAAAACAGCCGAGAGAGATCATTTTCCTTTGTTGCTCTATCATTACTATGGGATCGTGACATTTTCTCCTCACATGATTCAAAAACTGATCCTTCCAGCTGCTGGGGCAGTCCTCCTGCCACAGAAAAAATGATTTGGAGACTGTGCGTGACTCCCCTGGTCATTGTGTAGTGTAACGAACTCTCGCTGTCCCATGCTAATGAATGTTAACTGATAATCCCTGGGGATGCATTTTAGCCACGAGCTTCAGCCTTTCCCTTCATCAGTTCTACTATGCACACAGCTCACAAAGAATGGGCACAATGAATGGAGTTGAGTTCAATTTCTTTTATTTCCCCCACCCTCACTCCTAACTACCAAATTCAAAGGATGTCTTCCCATGTTTTCATGATTCCCTCCTCCCGCCATGTTTGAAAAATAGTGAGGTTTTTTTTTTTCCCCCCTTTTCCTCAAAAGCCTCCTCCTTCCTTCCCTGGTCTTTTAGGACTTGTAAATTAACTAACTTCCATTTTATCCTTCTGCCTGCTACAACGTCTGCTTTATCAATGCCATCTTGATCGATAACTTCTAATGGCTGAAAATCTCAGGGACCCCTTCATCTCCTTGCTGTCTTGCAGGAGCTTGGACAATGGAATTGCCATAGATTTTAGACTATCTGTGATAGTAGCATCTGCTTGCCTGCATTTGTGTGCCTCCCTGCTTTAGGCCAGTGCTTGCCTTCGTCTCACCCAGGACCTCCATGCTGTCTCTTGGTTCTCCACACTGTAGACTGTGGAACCCCTTCCAGATCTGTCCTGGTTCTCTTCTGTCCACTTAGCTTTTCTCTTCTCAAATTAGGGTTTTTCCTATCACTGACCCTCATTTCCTCAGGGCCTTCCTCTGTCAAGGGCCAAGGCAATTCCTTATCATGCTGGCAGATAGGTAGGCTGGGTATGCCTGTTCCTCTACAGTAGCCATGATCTCTGCATCTTAGATGTTTGGTGCCTGGTCCTTCCTCCGTCCACCTGGTTAGGACCACCTGGTCCCTAGCCTCTTTCTCCCATTTTGCTTCTCCCAGAACCAGTTTAGCTCTTATTTGCTAACTTAGACTCAGCTAGCATCAGGTTATGTATACTGATTTCACTTTGGCTCTCCTGGGTCTCCATGACTTCCTTATCAACCAGCTTCCTTCGGCTACTAATTAGGAGGAACCATCCTGACTCTAGTAGACATTGTTTCCTATTCACTGCTATTCTTAGCTGAGTCTGTCCTGACTTGGGAAGTTCTGTTTGTTTGTTTTGTTTTTAAGTAGGCTCCATGCCCCACATGGGGCTTGAACTCATAACCTTGAGATCAAGAGTTGCATGCTCTAGTGACTGAACCAGCAGGCACCCCCTGATTTGGGAAGTTTTTGATGTTAATCTGAAAACTTAATTCAGGCCATCCTCCTCCTTCTCCCCTTCCTCTCCAGCTTCTTCTCTGCTCAGGTGTAAAAGTCATTGTGTCATGGCTTATGTTAAGATGGCCCAGGAGCTGTTGTCCATCAGCATGTACACTGTTCCCCTTCTGAGTCCACACTTGGCCTTAGAGTTGTTCTAACTCAGAGCTCAAGACAGCCACTAAAAGTTGAATACTGTTGAGAGGAAATAAATGGGATATCTCTGATTCTATAGTCTTATCTCTCAGGGATATTGGTGACAGTATAAGTAGGAACCTTGGGAACTTTAGAAGGTTGATTACAAGGATACTGTGAGCCAAAAACATTTTTGTCACTCCTCGGGCTTCCTGGATCTGGATATTTTATTTATCCGTAGATAGAACTGACCCCTCATTTAAGCATTACTACTTTATTGGCAGCCTTTGTCCCATATTGGGTTTACAGTTTAGGCTGGTGTCTATTTTTTTTTTTTAAGATTTTATTTATGTATTTGACACAGAGAGAGAAGGACAGAGAGAGAGGGATAGAGCAAGTACAGGCAAGGGAGAAGCAGGCTCCCTGCTGAGCAAGGAGCCCAATGTGGGACTCGATCCCAGGACCATAGGATCATGACCTGAGCCGAAGGCAACTGCTTAACCGACTGAGCCACCCAGGCATGCTGGTGTCTATTTTTTGCAAGTAAAGGGATTTATGCTCCCCCTGCTTGTGTGCTCTCTCTCTCTCTGACACATAAATAAATAAAACTTTAAAAAGAAATATTTTATTTTTATAAAGATTTTATTTATTTATTTGAGAGAGAGAGAAAGAGCCAGCGTGAGCGGGGGGGGGGGGGCAGTGGGAGAGGAAGAAGCAGACTCCCACCGAGCAGGGAGCCTGATGCAGAACTCCATCCCAGGAACCCGAGATCATGACCTGAGCCGAAGGCAGACGCTTAACTGACTGAGCCACCCGGGAGCCACAAGATTTTATTTTTAAGTAATTTCTACACTCAGTGTGGGCTCTAATTTACAACCCTGAGATCAAGGATCATATACTCTTCCAACTGAGCCAGCTTGGTGCCCTTGACTACATGAGATTTTTGTCTAATGCTGTCTTTGGAATCTAACCTCACTCTACTGTGCTTTACTTATTCATTCAATAAATATTACACATCTGGGAGGGAGACAAACCATAAGAGACTCTTAATCTCACAAAACAACTGAGGGTTGCCGGCGGGAAGGGGGTATGGAGAGGGTGGTTGGGTTATGGACACTGGGGGAAGGTATGTGCTATGGTGAGTGTTGTGAAATGTGTATACCTGGCGATTCACAGACCTGTACCACTGGGGCTAATAATACATTATATGTTAATTAAAAAAATAAATATTACACATCTGCCATGTGCCAGCTCTTGGGTGAGGCACTGTGGGCATAAAGATAATTAAAGGCACTCTTTGTCCTCAAGGAGCTTTCATTCTAGGAAGAGGAAATGGACTGCAAATGCATGAGACAATTAAAGTATCACGCAAAGCATGTATAATATATGTTGGTGTAATAAGAAGGGTGTGGACAGCTCTTTGTGGTTGCTGGGAGAGCTGTGGTCAGAAAAGTTTCAGGGAGGAAGTGATGCTGAGCTGCTTCTTGAAGGGTGTTAATGGGTTAGGTAAGCAGACAGTAGGGGGAAGAATGGTCTAGGCAGGACGAAACTCACGCTAGAGTTTAAAGAACCGCAAGTGCTTTACTATGGCTGTGACATAGGAGGTATTAGTGTGTGGAATATTCAGAGTTGCTGTCGCAGTAGAAGGAGCAGACTACGTGGTGGACAACTTTATTCCCTGCTGTCAGCCAGCTGGAGTCCTTGGGGCAGGTTGGAGGTGACAGTGTGACAAGAAGAGGCTTTTATTTTATTTCAAGATTTTTATTTTTAAGTAATCTCTCTACCCAGCGTGGGGCTCGAACCACTGACTGAGCCAGCCAGGTGCCCCAAGAAGGGGCTTTAATTTTGGAAAGAAGTATCTAGCATACGGAAGAAGATTGGAGGGAGCCGCAGGAGAAGGGACGGTTTAGGTAGATACTGCAACAGCACAGGAGACACTATGAGAGCCTAGACTGAGGCAGCAATAGGTGGGAAGGAAATTTAGTGACAAATATGTGATAGTGAGGACGCAGCACGGCGTGGGGATAATGATGTTTGGGTGAGGGTAGGGGTTGAGGAAGGGTAAAAATCAACCCTCTCAGGTGACTAGTTCAGTGGTGCTCTAGAATGTATGTACACCGCCCCCCCCCCAATTTTGTTCTTTGAAACTGGATGTCTCATGTGATGATGTTAGGAGGGGGGGCTTTGGGGAGGTGATTAGACCATGAGGGTGGAGCCTTCATGAGTGAGATTAGCGCCCTTTGTATCCAAGAGACCCCAGAGGGCTCTCTTGCTCCTTCCACCCTGTGAGGACACAGTGAGAAGACAGTCTTCTATGAACCAGGAATTGAGCTCTCACCAGATACTGAGTTTGTAGGTGCCTTAATCTTAGACTTTTTAGCTTTCAGAGTCCAGAGTGCTAACCATTACACTATGGAACCACTTTTTAGCTTTCAGTGGGGAACACATTTCTATTATTTATAAGTCTTCGGGTCTATGGGATTCAATTTCAGCAGCTGAAGTGGACTAAGATGGTGACGATGTCTCCATTAATTGTAGACTACTATTCACTTTGTAGAGATGTCTTTAAAAGTTGCCTTTAGAGAGAATTATAAAATATAAAAATGAAATTGTTAAGAATTAGGCCTTTTATGTATTCAAGAAATATATATAGACCTTTTATTTCAGGTGCTTGCTATTTAGGTAGAGGCACAGTGGAAAGTTTACAGTCTCATTGTGGAGGTAAGACAGACATACAAAAGATTCAAAGACAGATAGTAAAGTGAGACACTATGAGATTAATTGTGAAAATTCAATGTATATTAAAATATTTAAAACTATTGTCATGTACAGTAAAGGAATTGTTTAAAACCATTTTAAAAATACCAACTAAAAAACAACAACAACAAAACACGGTGCCTGCCTATTATAAACTCCTAGTAAATTCTTTTTTTTTTTTTAAAGATTTTATTTATTTATTTGACAGACAGAGATCACAAGTAGGCAGAGAGGCAGGCAGAGAAAGAGGGGGAAGCAGGCTCCCCATGGAGCAGAGAGCCCGATGTGGGGCTCGATCCCAGGACCCTGGGATCATGACCTGAGCTGAAGGCAGAGGCTTAACCCACTGAGCCACCCAGGCGCCCCAACTCCTAGTAAATTCTAAGTCATAATAATAATACCAAGGAAATGATGGGCTCGTATTATTTTATAGAATAAAAACAGTTTTCATGCTGGAAAGGATATTAAAGATCATTCAGGTCCAGTGATTCCCAGCCATGGAAATCCAGGGAAGGATAGGTGGTTACGATTTCTCACTAAGCATTTAAATGGAAAGTAAAGTCCTAGGATGTGTTAGTGGCTTTTGTTATCTAAATAATAAGGCCCAAATAAGGCCTTAAAAAAATAAAAAATGTAGGACAAACTTTACATGAAGCTATGGGAACAGAATGAACTATTTTGCTTAAAATAGAACACCTATATTTAGGAGCTTTTAGTCTGGCATGACCTTGACATTTAAGTCAACACAGGAGTTTAAAGACTGATTATAAGCCCCATCCTCTCCCTTTTGTCTCCAAACCATTCAATGGGCTTGAGAGCTCCACCACAGCAAAATAAAAATCAAATGTAAACAGTATGTTTCTACCTAAGGATTTTAAAACATTCATCTCTTGGTCTCCCTGGCCAGCAGCCTTCTGTGAGTGTAGATTACTACTGGTAATCTGCAATTATAGTATTTGTGATCATTCCCATGATTCAATAAGGGGCGCGCCAGTGTTGTGTTCTGGTCTGGGCTTAGGACCACTTACTAGCTGAGTGACTCCTGACTTCAGCCTCAGCTTGGCCCTCTATTTCATTATCTGGAACATGAAGAGATTATGGTAGGATAGTGGTTTTCAACGTGGCTATACCATAGAGTCAACTGGAAACTTTTTTAAAAAAAGATTTCACTTATTTATTTGACAGAGAGATACAGTGAGAGAGGGAATACAAGCAGGGGGAAAAGGAGAGGGAGAAGCAGGCTCCCAGCTGAGCAAGGAGGCTGACATGGGGCTCGATCCCAGGACCCCGAGATCATGATCTGAGTGGAAGGCAGACGCTCAATGATTGAGCCACCCAGGCGTCCCTCAACTGGGAACTTTTAGAAAACATTATGGCCGGCCCTATTTCAGAGATCCCCATTTAACTGGTCTGTTTGGGGCCCAGATATTGTTTTTTTGAAAAGCTGCCCAGTTGATTATAACATGTAGCCAGGGTCGACACAATTCTGCGGGATGACGTAGACCTGCTCAGTGACAGACTTTGTGAGTCTTTTTTTTTTTTTTTTTAAGATTTTATTTATTTATTTGACTGACAGAGATCACAAGTAGGCAGAGAGGCAGGCAGAGACAGAGAGAGGGGGAAGCAGGCTCCCTGCTGAGCAGAGAGCCCGATGCAGGGCTCGATCCCAGGACCCTGGGATCATGACCTGAGCTGAAGGCAGAGGCTTTAGCCCACTGAGCCACTCAGGCACCCTAGGCTTTGTGAGTCTTAAGCAATGAGACCATTGTTAATAGAAAGAACCCAAAATTACAAACACAAAATTAGATATGAAAAAGGATATTTATTTAGGGTGAAGAAAGAAATCACAACAAATTGTAAGTTTTAAAAAACTGACAAACATCATAGACTAAATGTTAATCCAGAAAAATAAGATAATATTTTTATTAATTACCGGACATACATCGTTGATGCTTTCTTTGCTTATGGATAGATGGATAGCTTGAAAAGTTTGTTTCAGTTTCAAAATTCATTATGGGTAATGTTATTTAAGTTTTAGGATTGTTGTCAAATTTGGGGAAATCTCTGCTAAGATTCCATCATATCTGAGCTGTTTGTAAGGTTTGGCAGGATTTTCTGGCTTGGTATATGTGATGTTTAATTTTATGTGTCAACTTGACTGGGCTGTTGGGCACCCAGACGTTTGGCTAAACATTATTCTGGGTGCATCTGTGAGGGTGTTTCTGGGTGAGATTAAGATTTGTATCAACAGACTGAGTAATGCAGGTTGCTTTCTTCAATGTGGGTGGGCTTTACCTAATCAATTGAAGACCTGAGGGATGTATTTCCACTTGGCTGTTTGAGCTGAGACATGGGTATTTTTTTTTTTTTTTTTTTTTTTTTTGCCTTTGGACTGAACTGAAAAATGGTCTCTTCTTGGGCCTTGAGCCTGCTGGCTTTCAGACTGGAATTTATCCATTTTGGCTCTCCTGGGTCTCCAGCTTGCTGATTATGGAACTCTCAGTCTCCATAGTTGCATGAGCCAATTCTGTTTAATAAATCTCTTTTTTTCTTTATATCTCCATATCTATCTATTTATCTATCTATCTATCTATCTATCTATCATCTATCCATCTATCTACCTATCTATCTATTCTTTTATTTTTTTCTGGAAAACGCCAACAAATATAGAATATTTCAGACCTTATTTCTTACCCACTCCCTGTAAGCTGGTGGGCATGATAGCACACGACCTATGGCACTATAGCCTTTGGGTCTTGATTTTGAGTGAGTGGTATAGTGTGCTCTATATGTATTCCTGGATGCCATCCCTGTTCTGGAATAGCTGTTTACAACGTAAGTGTGCATGGATACAACTGTGAACCAGAAAACTATGCAAAATAAATGATTCCCCAGTCCTATTTCCCCTTACTTGGATCCCAAAAATGCCAGTGCCAACAGATAAAAGAGGAAGTTAGACTGGAAGGAGACCAGGGTCTTCATGGATTATGGTGAAAACATCTTACCTTTGCAAATTTTATAAAAATCTATGGACATGTGGACACATGTCTAGAGACCCTCCAGGATATCATTAGGAGTCATGCAGGTGAGAGCCCTCAGTAACACTGGCCAAGTAACACTGCCATGATGTGCTAAGCAGAATCTGAAAAGTTAATAAGGAGAAATGGCATCGTGTTACTGGGAAGTGAGTGGAATGGCTGGGATGAGTTTATACAGTAGGTAGTCTCGACTTGTAGCTCCTTGATTTGCCTCCATCTTGGTCCTGGTGGTGGTCATGTAATGTCATTTACACATAAAATCACATCAGCAAATAATTTAAATTGGTATGATTTAAATAATCCTCATTTCTTCTCATTTTCTCCCAAATATAAATGTTAGGGGTACCTATAAAAATGAAAATGTGCACACTAAAAATAAAACTAATAACACTTACTAATGCATCTGTGAAGAGAGTTCCCTTGCCTAAAAGGAGAACAGAGTCTGAACTCTGAGTAAGGTTTTGGATCTGGCCCAGAATTTCATGTTGGCAGAGCAAAAGTGCCCAGTCTCTAAATACTGTCTAAGAATATACAGTGAAATATGTGAATGAAATAGATTTTAGGTCATTAGAATTTTTTTTTAAGATTTTATTTTTTTATTTGACAGAGAGACACAGCAAGAGAGGGGAACACAAGCAGGGGGAGCGGGAGAGGGAGAAGCAAGCTTCCCACCAAGCAGGGAGCCCAAGGTGGGGCTCGATCCCAGGATGCTGGGATCCTGACCTGAGCCAAAGGCAGCCACATAACAACTGAGCCACCCAGGGCCCCATTAGAATCTTAAAAAGAGGCCAAACCAAACCAAACTGAAGGGGGAAACAGCAATATGATTTTTTTGATGTATGTTTGTTTTAGGAGAGACCTCCTGTCTAAGTACTGAGTCGTTGCAGAGCTGTTTCTCAGAAGACCAATTAACCAGAAGCTTCTTTTGCAAAGTTGACAGTTGTAAGGATCCTGGCAGGAAGCCAGATGGCGATGGGCTTTGCTCACCATCAGGTGTTCTGGCAGTCAACCTGGGAGGAAGCTGGAGAGTAGCTCTAATGAGGAGTGTCTATCAGTAAATATGGTTGATTAAAAAAGCAAAATTTCAGAATGTCTCTGTCTGGATAAGTGCCATCCCTTGCAAAGTAGGAGCTCTGGGATGCTAAACATGGCTTCCGATAATGACACTATTGTGCAAACTTTTTGTGGAATCTTTTGGAAAAAAGTTTAGTCCCCCCCCCCCCTTTTTTTTTTTTAAAGATTTTGCTTATTTATTTGAGAGAGAGAGAGATACAGAGCACAAGCAGGTGGAGGGGCAGAGGGAAAGGGAGGAGCAGACTCCCCACTGAGCAGGGAGCCCGATGAGGGACTCCATCCCAGGACCCTGGGATCATGACTTGAGCCGAAGTAGAAATGCAATTTCTACCATGGGGACTTTTTCTCTTTCTTCATCACCCTGCACTGTGCATGGCCTCATTCTCTGCCACTGCAGGTTGGAATTTTCCATGGGGCATGGGGCATGGCTTTAGGTAGTGCCAGACTTTCAGCATTCCATCTTGGTGATGCAAAAGGAAAGATGTTTTTCTCCTCAGCCTCAGTTTGTACAAGCTCGGGGAAGGATTCTTGTTGCCCTGATGGTCCCATGCCTGAGCTTGGAGCAGTCACTGCATCCAGGAGACTCATTACTCATCATATGTGACTATTTCTTGTCATCCCGCATGTTTCCATTTTAGTCACCTCTAGCATCTGTAGCGTTCTTTTGTACTTTCCACAGAGACCTGCCATCCATATTTTCTTTTTTTTTAATATTTTATTTATTTATTTGACAGACAGAGAGAGATCATAAGTAGGCAGAGAGGCAGGCAGAGAGAGAGGGGGAAAGAGGCTTCCTGCTGAGCAGAGAGCCTGATGCGGGGCTCGACCCCAGGACCCCGAGATCATGACCTGAACTGAAGGCAGAGGCTTTAACCAACCCACTGAGCTACCCAGGAATCCTACCATCCATATTTTCTAAATCTTTTTTTAATATTAAAGCTTTAAGGCTTTTAAAAAATTTATTTATTTTGAGAGAGAGAGAGAGAGAGAATGAGAGGGGGGAGGGGCAGAGGGAAAAGGGAGAGATGGAATCTCAAGCCGACTTTGCAGGGAGCACAGAGCTTGACACAGGGCTCCATCTAACGGCCCTGAGATCACGACCTGAGCTGAAATCACAGGTCAGGTGCTCAACTGACTGAGCCACCCAGGTGCCCCAAAGCTTTAAGTCTTTGAAAACAGAACCCAAGGTCTTTCATTGTTTAAACATTTTCAGTCTTTTTAATATTTATCCCTTCCACCCCGCTGCCAGCACCTCTTGGCCCATTCAATCCTCCCCCCTTTAGTCCTCGAACACTGGACACCTTCTGTTTCTCCTTCCAGATCAACTCTCCACTTCCCTGCAGTCTGCTCTGTGCCCTGCAGGCTGACTTGTACCCATAGCTTCCACGAGCTCCTTGGCCTTCTGCTTCCAATAGCTTCCAACCAGGTGGAGATCAGAAACTGGCAGGGGAGGCAGGACCTGAGACCGGGTATATTCCCCCAGTTTTTTCTTTGCAGGGTTCCTGTGGACTGACCTTTTCCCTCTACTGAAGGCAATAGATCCTGTCTTGTGGCTTTCTTTGTTTCCTCTAACCCCTTTTTTAATATACATATATATATCAAATATTTATACCAAATATATATATACTTCATATATATATATTTATTTCAATTTAAAATGAGAATATAGAGGCGGGCACCTGGGTGGCTCAGTCACTCAGTCAGTTAAGCCTCTGCCTTCTGCTCAGGTCATGGTCAGGGTATTCTGGGATTAAGCCCTGCATCGGGCTCCCTGCTCAGTGGGGTGTCTGCTTCTCCCTTTGCCTCTCCCACTCCCCCTGCTTGTGCTCTCTCTTACTCTCTCATGCTCTCTCTCTTAAATAAACAAATAAAATCTTTAAAAAAATTTAAAAAAGAATACACATATTCTTTTTTTAAGTTGAAGTATAATTAATAGTTTCCAGTATTGTGTTATTTAGTTTCACGTCATGTGTGTGTGTGTGTGTGTGTGTGTGTGTATTGTATATAGAAAATGTAATGATTCAACAGTTCTATACATTATTCAGTGCTCAACATGATAAGTGTACTCTTAATCCCCTTTATCTATTTCACTCATTCCCCCAGCCACCTTCTCTCTGGTGACCTCCAGCTTGTTCTCTGTATTTAAGTCTTTTTTTCCCCGTTTTGTTTCCTTAATTCCACATATGAGTGAAATATAGCATTTGTCTTTCTCTGACTGACTTTTTAAAAAAGATCTTATTATTTATTTATTTATTTATTTATTTATAGTGCAAGCAGGTGGAGGGGCAGAGAGAGAGAGAATCCCAAGCAGACTCTGTGCTGAGCATAGAACCCAGGGTGGGGCTTGATCTCACAACCCTGAGATCATGACCTGAATGGAAATCAAGAGTCAGAGGGCTAACCAACTGAGCCACCCAGGTGCCTGTTTGACTGACTTATTTCACTTAGCATTATACCCTCTAGATCCACCCATGTTGTCACAAATGGCACAATCTCTCTCTCTTTTTTTTTTTTTAATGACTGAGTAATGTTCCATTATATATATGTACACCACATCTTTATCCACTCTTCTACTGATGGACATTTGGGCTGCTTTTATATCTTGGCTATTGTAAATAATGCTGCAATAAACATGGGGAGATATATATATATATATATATATATACACACACACACATATATATATATCCTTTATCTATCTATCTATATAAAATTTTGAATTAGTGTTTTTTTTTTTGGGTAAATACTCAGTAGCGGAGTTATTGGATCATAGGGTAACTATATTTTTAAATTTTTTGAGGAACCTCCATACTCCCAATTTTTGAAAGCCGCTCTGTTTCCCGCTCCTTCGGGCCTAGTATGGGAATAGTGTGGCATTCCACTGTTATTACCTCCCTGGGACTGCATGTCCCTTATGGTTTCCCCATACTTTGCCAAATTTTGGTAAATAGTCCCATCAAACCAGACTATAGGGGCACCTGGGTGGCTCAGTTGGTTAAGCAACTGCCTTCAGCTCAGGTCATGATCTTGGAGTCCCACGATCGAGTCCCATATTGGGCTCCCTGCTCAGCAGGGAGTCTGCTTCTCCCTCTGACCTTCTCCCTCTCATGCTCTCTCTCTCTAAAAAATAACAACAACAAACAAACAAACAAAAAACCAGACCATGAAGTTGGCAACTTCTTTTCCCCAGGAACGCTGACTGTTAGATGTCTTCCTCTCTGCCTTCAATTTCTAAATGCAGTTAGTTTCAGGTATCAAGAAAATATATGAACGATATAAGCCGTTCTAAAGTATGAATGCTTAATGTAAGCATAATTCCTCTGAAGCATTTTGTTTGAAATAATTGTTGTATAGACAAAATTAAGAGA
>PISX010028265.1:0-21780 GCA_004024625.1 Mellivora capensis
GGACCCAGTTCTTCTCTGAGAAATGTTTCCTTTTCATATGTGACTTAGAAAGATACTATTACTGTATCACTCCCCAAATATAATTTATCCACTTCCTCTCTAGTTTCTCTTGCTATTACCTGCTCACTGTACCAAAGGACTAATCATAATTTTCAGAGTAATTTCAAATATGTTATGTCACTTGACCACAGTGATTTTTGATACCAGGTAGATCTGTAAGGAGGTTACTTTCTTTTAAAAAAAAATTTTTTTTTTAAATTTTATTTATTTATTTGACAGACAGAGATCACAAGTAGGCAGAGAGGCAGGCAGAAAGAGGGAGGGGGAAGCAGGCTCCTTGCTGAGCAGAGAGCCCAATGTGGAGCTCGATCCCAGGACCCTGAGATCATGACCTGAGCCAAAGGCAGAGGCTTTAACCCACTGAGCCACCCAGGCGCCCCCAGGAGGTTACTTTCATAAAAAAGGATATTCTGATACCTCATCTAATGGGGAAAGGGCTGCTTTTAGTAGCTCCTGCCCCATATGGAAGAACTCTCCAGTCCCATTAAGCCCTAAGGTATTATGATTACTTCTCCCATGCTGCTTCTTATTGGTGACTATTTAAATCCTATCAGAGGGGATTTAAGGGCTCTTCTGCAATCCCTTCATAGCCCATGAATTTCAAAAATAGGAGATGCTTAAATTACTGGCCCCAAAATTCTGTTTCCACTTATATCTGTGTTAAAGTAGAGCCACAGATGATTATAACCTGGTATTTCTTCTCTTATTTAAAATGTCAAATTCCTATATCCCAAAAGTTAGTACCAGATTTGCATGTCTGTGTGATTAGTTTTTGTTGTTGCTGCTATTACTCATGCCATATTCCTATAATTCTAATCACTTACAGATGTAGCAAGTTATATTTTTTAGTGTTAATTTAAGAGTAGAACTGTGAGCAAATGAGTTAAGCCAAAGTCCTTATAATTTAAATATTATTTTTTTTGAAAGTACTTTAAAAAATAAGCTGGCTTAACTGCTTACTATTTGAACTATTATTTTCTTTATTTTTCTGATATTAGTTCTGAACCATGCAATTTCATATGGCATATATAATAGCTAAAGGTTAAAGATTGAATACCCAGCCCTCTCTTTAATGTCTGTTTCGTCTGATGGCTACAGCCAGATTCCATTAGAAAACCTTACAGAACATGAGAAACTGTTTCACTGTTGATGTCTGTGATAGTAGCAGACAGAGTGAGTTCCAGATATTTTCATAATTGTTTAGAGGTTGATGCTAAGTTCTATAAAGTTAGTCTGGCCAACATAATAATTTCAGTTTTGTGAAGTTATATTTATTTTAAGTCTTGGGATTTTTTAACAAAAATGGAAAACAGCATTTAATTGGGTTTAGTAGCACCCAGTTGTTCAAGCTTTCATACAGTTTAAAATAAATGATACAGAAATAGTTGGTAAGTTATAAAAACTGTAAATTTGAACCATTATGTTTTAGCAAATGATATGACTATCATTGAATATTATAAAATAAAATAAAGATATATGCCTTAGCAGTAAATTTTCCAGATGAACATGGTACAATATAGACTTTAAACCAAGGAACATCTGTTTCTGAGGATATGACTGACTGTATATCCTAAGAAATATCACTCATTAAAGGTACTTAAAATATTTTATCTAGCATGTTTAATAACCATTTAAAATATATGGTTGAGCTGACTTGGAAATGAAGACATCTTCAAGGTTAAAGGACTGAGTGAGAACAGGAATCTGCTGCTCTCCATGCTCTCTTGACCCCCTGTAACCTGGATAATTTCTGACCTCTGTCGGGGGAAGAAACAAGGACCAGGACCCAGGGCCTATATAAGTGGGGGAGTATGTGTAACCATGAGCTGACCATCTTATGGACTGGCAGCACTTATTTATAGTACTTCTTTCCTTGAAACCTTCTGAACTAAAAATTTAAAGTACTCTTGCTATAGAAGCAAATGAAAATCCTCATTAGAGGTACACACTCCCATTACAAATTCTAAGTAATCTTATGGATAAAGTTAAAATGGCCATGAGTTCAGTATGCAAAATCACTAAACACACAAGGAAATCACCGTGGTCTAGGATCAACAAAAGCAACACAGATAGAATCATAATATTGGAATCATGAGGTAGAAATATAATGAGTATGCATATTATATTAACTAAACTAAAAGAGAATTAAAATGTTATTAAGAGATGAGAGGCTATCACAAATGATTAAACAGATTTTTAAAAGAACAAATAGGATTTTAGCAATTAAAATAACTTTAGCCATAAAAAAAAAAATCTTGCCATTTGAAACAACATGGATGGAGCTAGAGAGTACAATGCTAAGTGAAGTGAGCCAGTTAGAGAAAGACGAATACCATATGATTTCCCTCATATGGAGAATTTAAGAAACAAAGCAGATGAACAAAAGAAAACAAAGAGACAAACCAAAAAAAAACAAAAAAAACAAAACCCACAAAAAGCAAAACAGACTATAACTGTTAGCTATAGAGAACAGATGGTTACTAGAGGGGAGGTGGATGTGGGGGATAAGTGAAATAGGTGAAGGAGCTTAAGAGTACCCTTATCTTGATGAGCACCGAGTAATGTACAGAATTGTTGAATCACCATATTGTACACCTAAAGTTCACTTAACACAGTCAATTGTACTGAAATTAAAAGAGAAGAAAAAAGAAAATAAATTTAAAATTCACTACACGAGCTGAACAATTAAGCACAAACTGGGATATCTGAAGGATTGCAGCAAAAAGAAGAAAATAGAAAAGCCAGATAAAGAGATGTGGAGGGTATGGTGAGCAGGTCTAACATACATCTAACTGGATTTCCACAGGGAGAGAATAGGAAAAATGGAGGACACTGAGGCTTAAAAATACGGTGAATCTTGGAACACTACATGGAAAACTAATAATGCAATGTATGGTGGCTAACATAACACAATAAAAAAATACAATGGCTGAGAATTTTCCAGAATTGACAAAGAACATAGATCCTTAAATTCAGGAGCACAAACACATCCCAAGCAAGATAAATAGAAAACCCATGCTTAAGATACATTGCAGCCCATCTATAGAACTCCAAAGACAAGAATATAATACTGAGAGCAGCCACAGAGAGAGGACAAGGTACCTATGTAAACAACAATTATTAGACTGAAGTCCCTCTCATAGCATCAAAAAAAGACAGAAAACATTAAAGTTTGGAGGGCTGTGAACAACATCAAACTGAATGTATAAACCCAGTGAAATTGTCTACCAAGAATGAGAGCTAGGGGCGCCTGGGTGGCTCAGTGGGTTAAAGCCTCTGCCTTCGGCTCCGGTCATGATCCCGGGGTCCTGGGATCGAGCCCCGCATCGGGCTCTCTGCTCAGCAAGGAGCCTGCTTCCTCGTCTCTCTCTGCCTGCTTCTCTGCCTACTTGTGATTTCTGTCTGTCAAATAAATAAAATCTTAAAAAAAAAAAAAAAAAGAATGGGAGCTTTAATAGAGATATTAAAGCTGGGAGAAATTTTCACCAGCAGATCTGGACTGAAGGGATTTCTACATAATATACTTTAAGAAGAAAGTTCTAGAAGGGAAGCCCAACATATAAGAGGAAATGATGAGGGGCGCCTGGATGGCTCAGTAGGTTAAAGCCTCTGCCTTCGGCTCAGGTCATGATCTCAGTGTCCTGGGATGGAGCCCTGCATAGGCTCTCTGCTCAGCAGGGAGCTTGCTTCCCTTTCTCTCTCTGCCTGCTTCTCTGCCTACTTGTGATCTCTGTCTGTCAAATAAATAAATAAAATTTTTAAAAAAGAAATGATGAGAAAATAAATTAGTAAATATGTAGGTAAATATATCAAAATATTGATTCTATAAATCAGTAATAGCATCTCTATGTAAGGTTCAGAGACCAATAAAATAAAACAAATGCTGGATAAAAGTTGCATGTCAGTTAAGGAGCGTCAATCAAAATTAATATTTTTAAAGGTATTTTAATTATTTGGGGTGAAAACTTGGATTATATTAAACATTGTTAAACTAAGTATGCATATTATATTTTGTAGAATAACTACTAAAATAATTAGGTGTAAATCTCCCAAACCAGTTACAAAGCCACACACACATTTATTGCACATCAAAAGTAGTGTCTTTTGTAATTTCAGGAGCTATTATCTATTCATCAACTTGTAGGTCTTACTTGAATCCAACAAGTGTAATACAAAACTGGTCCATGACCATCTCCAGTTATCGAAGCAGTCATAAACTTGACAATACAAAGATACCATTGAAAATCTTGAAAACTTTAAAGATATGAGATCTTTGTTGACCTCCCTGAGGGGATACATGGCTGTCCTGTGTTGTTTGAGAGCCTCGTAATGTGGGATTATGTAACAAATTCAGATTTGCCATTATTGTAGAGACAATTAATTCCAAGAACATTTTTTTAAAGATTTTATTTATTCATTTGACAGAGATAGTGAGAGAGCACAAGCAGGGGGAGCAGCAGAGGGAGAGGGAGAAGCAAACTTTCCACTGAGCAGGGAGCCGGACACAGGGCTCTATCCCAGGACCCCAGGATCATGACCTGAGCTGAAGGCAGATACTTAAAGACTGAGACACCCAGGCGCCCTAGAGATAATTAATTCCAATGAAAAATAACTTATGTCCCTAAGTCTACTTCTCAGATGTTTTCTATCTCGTAGAAAATCTATCAGCATTTACAATATCCCATATGGGGCTGACACTGTATCTCTACCTAAATGACCTCAAAAGAGGGAAGAACTGTAACTGATTAGAAATTTATTTAGAAGAAATAGATGTGGAAACCTAAACAGGACACGCCATGGCTATCTGCTAGGAGTCTGTTAATAGTTATCTGTATGCGGCTTCAATCCCTGCATGATTTTCTGATATTCTAAAGCAGTTGTCTTATAGTGTAGTGCTGGGATCTCTGGGGGGTCCCCAAGTCCCCTTCAAGTGTGTCTGTGACAGCAACACTATTTTCATGATCATACTAAGGCGTTACTTGCCTTTTTTCATTGTCATTCTCTCCTAACTTTTTAGTGTTTGCCAGAAGCTATATGACAGATGATATTTATACTAAATGAAGAAGCAGAAATGAAAATCCACCTGTCTTCTTAATTCAGATATTAAAAATATTTGGAAAAATTTTAAATAATGCCATTTTCTCAATAGATATTTTAGTTTTGAAAATATGGTTATTTTTCATAGTGCACATGCTATCTATATTAATCTGTAATGGATTAATTATTTTAAAGTCAAATCAATTAAATACGTATTTTTTTAAACTTTCAGTTGATTTATGATATGCTAAATATATATATATATATAAATTTGGTAAATATATATGATGTATACACACAAATATATATATCACACAGAAATAAAAACTCTGGGGTCTTTAATAATTTTTAAGAGTGTAAAGTAACAAAAAGGGAATATTTTTAAGTCATATGATACTTTAAATAGGCGTGCCACTCTGTAGACATGTTGGAGGGGAATATGGTGTGAGTCACTTTGTAGCTTTCTTATATAGAAACATTTATTAGGGAAAAAAGTGTGTGTGTTTAGGCAGAGGTGTTTCTAATATTTCTTGGGCAAACTTTGAGTGCTATGTATTATCTGTAATCTTTAGTAGACTTTCTTTATGGTAAATTAGAGCCTCAAATGTTTTCATAGCTCCAACCTTGAACTGTTGTTTTAGGATAGACACCAATAAATATTAGGGGTCTACTGGGAAGGCAGAGAGCATTTTCAGATTTATGAGGGGGGAAAAATCAATAGTGTCCCCAAAGCCATGTAAGTCATGAGTAGCACAAGTAGTCTTATGCAAAGTTGACAATATCATGAAATATAAACCTTTGCTTTGGAATTTTACCAGAAATTAAAATGGCATTATAAGGGAATGTCAGTGTTTTTACCTGTATCTCAGGAGGAAAGTATACTTCTGATTGTCTTGCTTCCCTTTGACTGAGTTCTGGGAAAGAATTTTTTTTTCCCCTCTCTCTCCTGAAAAGTTGGGTGACATTTTCACATTCTTCTGCTTTCTGGCTCATTCACTTTTTCTTTCTCTTCAATCCTTGATTAAATCTTCTTGGCCCCTAGGAGTTCTTGTTCCTTATATAGTAAGTCATGCACTTTGTCCTCTTGTTAAGGAATGAATTAATAAGCTTAACTCCCTCTTTGAAGGAGAGTTTGGAATGCTTTTTGGTGAAAATTAATATTCAATTACCAAGACTCATTTTACCAAATAGGAGTATAAAAGACACAGCATAGCTGCACTTGAGAATAATTGAAATCAAATTTCGGTTTGTATTATATCACAATGGCTCAAGCTTTCACGGGAAACTTTTACGTCTACTTTCTTATAGAAGTGAGTACTTTTCTTTTCCCTTCTGCTGCATATTTATAACAAGACCATTTAACTCACTACTTTGAAAGAACATGGGCTGAGTGTTCCTTCTTGTGCTTGTCTTTAGAGTTTTAGACACATCCTACTGACCTACAAAATACACGGTGTTTATCTTTACTTGGCATTAAATAAGTTCTCCAAAGGGCAATAAGTATAATACTTCTCCAAATTGCATCCTCTAAGACTTTATAATATCCCTGCAATGCTTTAATGGGACAAATGGTTGAATACAGAAGAGGTAGCTCAAACCACTTCCCTCAGGCACTTTTTAGTTTGCATGGGTTTTTCATCACAGAATGTGCAGAAAAATCTGTGTTGCTTAACTGAGTAATGAGAACATTTTATAGTTAATAATAATTTAAATGTCAAAGAAAAAACTTTATGCGAAGGAAAGGAATAAGAAATTGAGAATGTAACAATATGGGGAGAATAATCATAGCATAGCTAAGAGTAATAAAGGAATCAACCCAAAGAAGTTAAATCTACACTACAGATAAATCTCAGGAGAGCTAAAATCTTTGGCATCTGTCTTTACTTTTATTTCTGTAAGAATGTGGAATAAGCAAGTGATATGCAGAGAAGCAATTATGAAAGCTCTTATTACTTATAAAATAGATCCCCTCCCCCCCAACTTAAGTAAAATTTTAAATAAGGCCAAATTTATCCAACACTGTTGTTAACATGCCAAACTGAAGTTACTTACCTGGGAATCAGAGGACTTGGTATTGTGTTTGGTTTTAGCATTTATTTGCTGTGCAAACTTGAGCTCATTGCTTAACCTCTCAGGGCCTTAGTTTCTCTGTTTGCACAATGAGATTACTCATGCTTGCTCTACTTTGTAGACCTTTTGTGTAAAAATATCTGGTAATGTATGTGCTAGGGTTTTCAAAAACAATCTAATATTACTGATTTTAAATACTACTGCTACTACTAATTATTACTACTATTAATATCTTTAAACTGCCTTGTTCTTCAACTTCTTCTGTTTTGGCACATTCTCTTAAAAATTGCTGAAAACTCTGAAAACACATCCTTTTTAAAATATCCAGATGAGACTGATAAATATTTTATATTAAAATTCACACTAAGTTTCTAGCTACAGGGTCTTGTTATGTCTTCACCTAAAATCCAATTCTATTTTTGTTAATAATTACTTTTTTTAAAAAATAAAGTGATTTGACTTCAAATAGCCAAACAATATCAGAAAATAGACCAAAGTGGAGGACTTTCTTTTCCTAATCTCAAAACTCACTGCAATGCTATAGTAGTCAAAATAGAGAGGTACTGTTATAAGGCATAAGGATAGATATATAGATCATAAAATCAAGAGCCCAGAAATAAGCCCAGATATCTATGGTCTGTGATTTTTGATGAAGTTTCCATTGCCCATTGTTCAAAAATGGCTGTTTCCAGCCAAGACCATTGAATAGGGAAAGAATATTTTCTTCAAACATATGGTACTGAGACAATTATATATCCACATGCAAAAGGGTGACATTGGACCCTTATCTCATACAACATACAAAGATTAACTCAAAATAGATCAAAGTCATAAATATAAAGCTAAAACTACAAAAAACATAAGAGCAAATCTTCATGACCATGGATTCTATGCTGGATTCGTAGATATGATACAAAAAGCTGAAGCAACAAAAGAAAAAATAAAGTAGACATCATCAAACATATATACGCCAAAGAACATCATCAAGAAAGTGAAAATACAGCCCACAGAATGGGAGAAAATATTTATATGTTGTATATCTGGAAGACTCTACCACCAACAATGTATAAAGAACTCTTACAACTCAACAACAACAAGAGAAACAACCCCATTAAAAATTGGATATAAAGTGCTTGGATAGACATTTCTCTGAAGAGGATACACAAATGGCCAACAAGCATATGAAATGTCTAACCATTAGTCATTACAAAAATGAAAATGAAAACCATAATGAGATACCTCTTCACATTTATGAGGATGGCTATAGTAAATTTGAAAGAGGGAAAATAATATTGTTGATGAGGAAGCAGAGAAAATGGAATCCTCATATATTGCTAGTGAGAACGTAGTGTTCTAACCACTGTGGAAATAGTTTAGTGATCCTCAATAAGTTAAATATAGAATTACTCTAAGACCCAGCAATTCCGCTCATACCCCAAATAATTGCAAATGGATACAAAAACTTGTACACAAATATCCATAGAAGCACTCTTCACAATCATCAAAAGGTAGAAATAACTCAATATCCATCAATTGATGAATGGATAAACAAGATTCCTTATATCCATATAATAAGATTCCTTATATCCATATAATCAGCCATAAGAAGTAATAAAATACTGATACATGCTACAACAAAATGAATGAACTTTGAAAATATGTACTAAGTGAAAGAAGCCAGACATAAAAGGCCATTTGTATGATTACATTTATATGAAATACTCAGAATAAGGAAATCCATAGAGACGGAAAGCAAATTTGTGATTGCCAGGGATTAGGGAGAGAGGGGAAAAGGTCGAGTGACTGCTTAATGGGTACATGTTGTCCTTTTGGGATGATGAAAATATTTTAGAACTACACAGTGGTGGTGATTGCATAATGCAAAACATTGCAAATGTACTAACTGGCACCAGATTATACACTAAAATGGGTTAAATGGTAAAAACAAAAGTAAAAAATAATCATCAATGAAGTATTTTACAAGTTTTCAGGCAATGGCCACACCAATCATACATTCTGTTTTCTACATGAAATACATCTGCAAAACAGTGATGTAATAGTTAATATTTATGAGAATCATAGATAGTAATAGAGCACCCACTCTGCACAAGGTCCTAGTCTAAGTGTTTTGTGTGGATTTGCTTACATAATCATGACAACTGAATGCAATAAGTACTCTTCTGCCTTTTTTTTATATAAGTAAACTGAGGTACAGATTGTTTAATTGACTTGTATAACGTCAGATACTTAATAAATGGCCACTAAGGGATTTGATTCTAATTGACCTATTTCTGAAACAAAAACTCTTACCCAGGACCTTGTATGTCTTTGCAACAGAAAATGGGCCCAGATCCTACTTAGACCTGAATTCGGTTGAGAAGATGTTAGGAAAGCTATGCAGCAGATTCTGAGTCACTGTTGTGTCCTTATAGCTTTCTGTAGCTGGGTGGGGGCAAGCATTTCTTTGGAAGAGCAGAAATCCCTTCACCTGTGCAGGATGTTAAAACAGCAATACACGTTAGGAGTTAGTTGTTTATTTTATTGTCTCTGTAAGCATTTGTGGTCAATTTTACTTCCACTTCTGATAATAGTTCCTGTATATGTTTTTCAGTTATTTGTGAACTACTTTGATTTTTCTCACCACATCTCTATATTTATTTTTGTCCTTATCAAGTGTTTTCTTTTATCTCTTGAATCAAGGTTGAAAATTCGGGATAAATGTGGTTGCTTTTTGGTATTTTAGGAGAGCATTGGAAAGTTTTCTGAAAGCTGTTTAGTCAAAGCATTTATAAAAGGTAAAATAGAATTAAGGCAGAATAATTTTGAAAATATTTAACCAAGATGAAATATGTCTAAAGACTAAAAATGTACTAAAACATTTCTTTCTGATCAAAAGAATAACTCTGGTCGTAGAAACTGTTTGTATGTGGTAACTCCCTTTAGCTTCAAGGTGGTCCCTAATCAATAATGGACTATCTGATTTCTCCTATCCTGTCTTAAAACAAAATAAACCCTATTTCACCTATCAATCTCTAGCCCTTTCCCTTCTTTTATTTCTTTCCCTCTTGAAATGTAAGTGTGGGGCGCCTAGGTAGTTCAGTCGGTTAGGCTTCTGCCTTTGGTTCAGGTCATGGTTCCTGGGATGGAGTCCCACATCAGGCTCCCTGCTCAGCTGGGAGTCTGATTCTCCCTCTGCTTCTGCTCCTCCCCACTGGTTGTGGTCTCTCTCTCTTTCTCGTTCACTGTCTTTCAAATAAATAAACGCAATCTTAAAAAGAAAGAAATATAAGCGCAATGAGGACTGGAACTTACCCCTCTGTGTCATCAGTGCCTAGAAAAATATTTGGCACGTGCTGGCATTTGATACGTTTTGAATAAATGAATGAATCTACTTCTTGTTTCCTTGAATCTGTTATTTCTGCCAAAAAAAAAAAAATTGAGGTAGTGTAACTAAAAATATCTTCAAAACATTTCCGAATAAAAATTAAAAGAGAGGTAAGAAATTTTAAAAATCACAACTTTAATATAGAGCATGATGTTGGAAAACAACAAAAAAATACTAATACTTCAATAGAAACATGAACAAAAGATAGAACTAGCTAATTTGCTGAATCTGATGTAGAAATATTTATTAAATATATTAGAAAATACACCTAATTATTAAAATAGGCAAATGGAATCAACAGCAGATAACATTTTTTCACATTAAAAAATTTACAAAACTTTTAAATCATAATAATCAATTCTGTGGAGGAATGATATAGAAAATATATTTGTAAAATTAGGAATCAGATAAAATCCACAAACTCCATAACATACAGAAGGGCTGCCCAAAGTAGCAGAGATCAGACAGGAGCTTCAGGGAATGGGACTCAATGAGTCCAAAAAGATGCCTTTGAGAGTAGAAATACAAAGTTATATCTTTTTCTTTTTCCTTTTAAAAAGTATATGGAGGGGCTCCTGGGTGGCCTATTAAACATCTGCCTTTGGCTTAGGTCATAAGCCCCACATTGCATCACGCACCCTGCTCGGTGGGGAGCCTGCTTCTCCCTCTCCCGCTTCTGCCTCTCTCTCTGCTCCCCCTGCTTGTGTTCTCTCACTCTCTCTGTCAAATAAATAAATAAATAAAATCTTTAAAATAAATAATTAATTTAAAAAAGAAAGAAGTATATGGAACTGAGATAATTCTATTCCTAAGAATTTAACTGACATACAGAGCTAAAATCAGATGATAAACACCAGTATGGGCTACAAATTAATAAATGTTTTGAATATTAGTCTGAACTAAGGATATGTTTGCACACATAGAATAATATATGCGTAATATTAATCACTTTTTTTTTCAAGAGCAAAACTTTGGGATGAAGCCAAATACCAATCACTAGGTCTGGTTTAAAAGAATTATGGTAAATTAGTTATAACCACACAATGGAATACTATGCAACTGTAAATAAGAGAATGAGAAATAAGTACCGATATAGAGATAACTATAAACCATATTATTAAGTGGAAAAGCAAAATATAGCATAGTATGTACTTTATGCTATCCTTTATGGAATAAAGGGGTATAATATATATGATTATATTTACTTATATATTCATAGATAAAATCTAAAACACTATATGCATTAATAACAATGTTACCTATAGAGTAGGTGTGGTGGGAAATGTGTAAATAAGACACAGTGATGAGAGTAAGGTATTTTATTCTTTACTTATTTATATTATATTGATAAAAAATAACTTGTAGGACAATGGCATTATCCATTGAAAGATTAAATATTAAAAAACTAGAAAAAAGTGATATGTGTAGAGATGCATGTTTTCAGGTTGAATGAAATAGCGATATATGCATGCCTTTGTGGGATTTTATTATAATGTTATTTGGGTTAAAGATGATTAAGGATACATATGAATATTTATTGCCAGATACATATACTGCACTATTGTTTACCTTGATTAAATATTGGAAGCATCCCAAATACTGTGCTATATTCATGTGAAATAACATCAGCATTAAAATTACATAAAATAATTCCTAAAGATAGGGAAATGTATTCACAGTATATTGTGAATGAGGGGGAGAGGAAAAGCAAGTGAGATAATTCAAAGTAGGATTCCATATCCATAAAATAAAAAGTTGGAAAGTATGCATAAAAGCTTATTCATGCATATAGAGAAAGAACTAGAAGGATATTCAACAGTTGTTAATTGCGCTTCTCTTAGGATAGTGGGATGATAGGTAAGTTTTTTATTATCTGTGGTCTCTAAAGTTCTTCTAAATAATTACAGAAACAAAAACCTTTAACATTTATTGAAGGATTTGAATGGACCATGAGCTATATTCAGCTTTTGGTGACCACAGTCTCTCAAATTTCTCAAAACCATAGGAGGTAGTTTTCATTAACCATTTTACAGGTAGAAAATCTGAGGCTCAGGAAGCTGGAGTAATTTACCCAATACTGCATAATGTCAAATGCAAACCCAGGTCTGTCTGCATCCAACACTCATTTCTTGATCATCTTGATAAATAATTCAATGAAACACTGTTTGCAATTGAAAAAATGTCTTTCCAACTAGTTCTTTTTTTAGGTGGCATATCTTTGCCTTGGTTATCAGAACTTATGTTTTTGTGGGGTGTGCTAATAATGCCCAAGTATTCCCTGATAGTAATTTAAACAATCTTGCATATGTGAATTATTTCATTTTTTTTTACAGTAGATAAAATATGTTAATTTGTGTAAATGGTCTTCTGGGTACAGATGCTCACACTGAAAGCAGGCTTATCCTAAAAGCTGCTTGTCTTTAATTTGAGACTTCTTTTATATGCATAGTTTATTTTTCTAATGCTGTCTCAATATAGGAATGATTTTAAGGAGGCATTTGTGGCTAAATGAAAGAAAAAAACAGTTCTCTTGGCTTTGGTAAATATTAATGAGCTCGTAGAAAATCTTGTTACTGAAGTGCGGCACTCTTTTGAGATTTTTTTCTGCCATCTTGGCCCTTTGTGGGCCCAGCTCCTTTGTTGCAGATTAGCATACTGGTTTGTGTGTGCTATTGTGAGTTCTGCTTTAGCTCTTTTGTGTGTGCTGACAGAAGGCTTACCTTGCTCTGTTATCAAGAATGTCTAAGCATCTTAATAATATATTGGGTTTCAGCAAGTAAAAAAGCAAATCACTAGAAATAATTAATCTGACTTATTCATTTCAAAGCTTCACCACCAAATGGACAGTGTTCATTTCTGGTCATGTATATATTATCATCATTAACAAAGTGAAATCCAACTCTTATTAATTTTTGAGTGAGGAGAAGTTCAGAATTTGAATGATTTATGTCAGTGTTCACACATGTATGTGTAAAATTATTGTAGCACATGTACAATTTCATTTAGGTACTTTATTTTATTTTAGACAGTGTATTGTTTATACCTAACCAAACATTTTAATTTACTCACAATTTTTAATTGTGTTGGGTCATAGAGAACCCAGCAAAGATGGTATTTGGCTTATTATTACTTCATTGGTCGTCCTCTAAAAACCATGTTGTGGGTGGTATTACTATATAAATCATGAATTTACCTAAAATGTAAGAAAAAAAAAAGGACAGTTCTCCCAATGACAGAATGTAGGAATGATCAAAATTACCTAAAACAAATAAAAAAAATTACATCTGCTATACCTTTAAAAAATTCTCTATTAGCCCAAAAGGTTATATAATGCTTATAAGGTAATTATTTGACAAAGCAACATTTTCTTTTTAAGAATGAAATATTTGAGTCTAGTCACAGGGGTCATAAATTCACACCCAGTTTTAAAAAATGCCAGTTGGATTAAAAAAAATCAGGAAAAATAAAGCAATTGTTTGAAAACATGTTTCAGACAAGAAAAAATGCATCATACACTTTTAAGAGTTATTACTAACTGTCATGGAACACTTCTTCATCTGCCTTCACAGTTCAGTATATGAGATTATTAGAGTAATGAAAAGAAAAAAAAGGATAAGAATACAAGAATATAACAAGAGTATTTGGAATCATAGACAGAGAAGTATATCATCCACCTACCTTAAGGTTTTGTTCCCAAACCTTGCTTACAGATTGTTCATAGTGATTTGAATAAAGGATTACTGAGGCCCTTTTATAAAACCATTTTTGGAAGAATTTTTATCAGAGCTAATTTTGAGCTACGGTTGTAGCTGGGTAATTTTTAGTTGTTTATAACAGAATGTGAATCCCATAAGAACCCATTTCAATAGTTTTGAGAATGAAGGAGACAATTCCAGCAAATGATTTTCTATTGTGAGAAATGGAACTGGAGGTTTTTTTGCTTTGTTTTGTTTTGCTTTGGTTTTGTTATAACATAGCCAGTTTCTCCAATGCAATTCAGTATGATTTGCATTTAGAAATTTTATTGAGATACAGTTTCCCATTAATGTATTCTGGTGGTCAGAATGACCACCTTTTCAGAGATCCACACTCTGCTTTTCTGAGATCCACACTCTCATCCCTGGAACCTGTGAATATTACTTTACATGGCCAAAGAGATGTGATTAAGAACCTTGAGATGTGGAGATTATCCTAGATTATTTGGGTAGGCCTCATGTCATCATAGGACTCCTTGAATACAGGGAAACTTTCCCTGCTATAGTCAGGAGGATATGTGACTATGGAAGAAAAGCATAGACTATGGAAGAAAAGCAACATTGCTGGCTTTGCAAATGAAGGAAGGAGGCCACAAGTTAAAGAATATGGGCAACCTCCAGAAGCTAGGACACACAAAGGAGCAGATCCTTTCTTCAGAGCCTCCAGGAAAAAAGACTGCTGACACCTTGACTTCAGCTCATTGAAACTGATTTTGGACTTCTGATGTCCAGAACTATAAGAGGATAAATTTGTATGATTTTAAGTTTATGGAAATTTGTAGTAGCAGTAAAGTAGTACAGACAGACATATTGAAGATATAAACTGAGGCATATGTATACAAGAAGCCACATAGGCGTAAAGATGAATTTTGAATCTTTGGATACAGATTATGTTAGTAAACTCATAGAAATTATACTTTCAGATAAAAGCCCATTTAATTCTGTATTAAATGGATTCAACTTTCAAAACTTAAAATTTGGTAGATTGTTACAAAATAACCACCATGGTTCATATTTTTATCTTCACACAGCAAGGAGGCCCCTCCCATACTGGCTTTGAATTTGACTATGTAATTTACTTGGCCATTAGGACATTATCAAAGGTGGCTCAAGGAGAGGATTAAAAAGTGCTTGTGCATTGGGCTTGCCCTTGTAGCTGCCCTTGTAGCTTTAGGTTCATGGTCTGAACCAAGCCTGGGCTAGCCTCCTAGAGGATGAGACATCTTGCAGAAAAGTCCTAGCTAAGCCTCTAACCTGGCAATGATGCCATCCTAAACCATGGAGCCCTAGTCAAATTTCCAGTTTAGACTGGAAGAACCACTCACCCAGTCCACAGGATCATAAGAAATAATAAGTAATTTTTTTAAGTCACCAAGTTTTGGGATGATTTGCTTCTCAGCAATTAGTAACCAATATAGTACATTTACTTCCTCAAGATGTAGAGTGAATTTTCTTAACTTATTTTTTTGTAGAGTACATTTTAGGCATGACTCTTCCTCCAACAGTGTTAAGTGGATATAGCATTTAGATGTCCTCCATTAGGTTTCTTTTAAATCATTTAGCCTTTGATTTTCAGGAGGCTGTGATAGAAATCATATCAGGGCCTTTGCAGGCATTTTGAAATGACTGAAAGTGAGGTGCTTGACTTGGATTTTTCAGCCCCAATTTTTTTTATCCTTATCCTCTAAGACATATCCAACTAAAAATAATTAGATTACCAATATTTTTTAAAAAAGCTTTGTGTCCTTTGAATAGACCCAGTGGAAAACATAATGTACTTATTACTAAACACCTTCTATGGTTTTATAGACCTATGTGAGTATGGCAGAGGTAGGGCTCTCCAAGAAGATGCCTTACCTTATTGAGATGCTTGAATCAGGTAGTTGAGATCAGAGCTTTGTAAAAAGGAGACCAGAGATCATTTGGTTCCCGTGAAAACTTACTGCCAGGGAATTTACTGAGAAGATAGAAAATGTGGGAGAAGTACCCCATTGTCTCTTGAAGAGTTGTATCCTAACTTCTGGGTTCTGTCATAATTTGAAGACACTCTAATCAGATGACCTCTAAAGTCTCTTCTAGTTCTAGCATTACAGTATCCTGGATACTCCTTTCATATTGGGAAAATGATATTAATTTCTACAGACTACAGCAAAGTTAATTGACTCCCTTGGGGATGGACACATGCTCTGTCCCCTTCACCATGAACTGAGTCAACTGAAATAACCATTCTGGGTTCCCTGCTGCTTCAGGTTTTCACTTCTATGAGTTTGTCTTTCCATTTTGAGCAAAGAACACCTGTAGTTGTCCTCTGTTGTGACCACCCATGTTTGCAGGATCATATTTTTTTTTTCTTTCAGATGGGCTGACATGTAAAAATTAAAAATGAAAAATGAAAATGGAATTTAATAGCACTTGTTAGTAGAAGAAATTTCTAGCACCTTTTTCAAAGGTTTATTTTTTAGCAAATAAATGGTTTGACCTAAAAGGAAGAAAATAGGTAAGTCTTATAACATCCTATTTGGGTTATGGGAAGAACTTGCATTTTCTGAACCATGATGTTTGTACTGGGAAGGGGGGTGTTTGTATAGTCTACAACATATAAGGACATGATAGCAGCTATGTTTGCCTCATATATATCATTCTGTTACACTCATGCTTAGTTATTTGATTAGATAACTGTATCTTCCATGGCCTCATGTAAAATAATGAATCAGATTTAGATTTACCCAGTGCTAGAAATAATTTGAGGCCTTTTGGGAATACTTTTCAAATCAATAAGGCATCCGTGCACTCCCACCCTGTGTCCTGAAAGAGTTAATGTAGATTTCAAAAAGGACCTAATTTACTGGCTAATGGTATCTTTTTGTAGGAATTACTTGGCTTTTGTGGAATAGCCTTTCATCTTTCTGCTTTTTGTTAATTCAATTGAATTTTCATCTAATCTACATTGTTTCATTCTAATTGGAGTCAGTCCCTCATCCTACAAACCATTCAATTCCACAAACTCATTTGTGAGTTGGTTATTTGGAACTTAGAAGGTACTTTTCAATAGAAAAATAAAAACCACAAATGTTGGGTGTGTTCCCAGAATAGTTGACAGAAGCCAACTTAACCCATCACATTCTAATGCTGCTATCCAGCCTAAACAATATAAATAACAGTGCATAGGAGAGTAAAATGCTTTTCATGATCCAGGTTGGGAAGACTGAAGCTCCTTCTCTATAGCCCTCCTGTCTGTAGGGGTGAGGACTTTCCTGTCTTCATACCTCCAGCCTAAAGTGATGTGAAGTTAGAAACAGCTCAACCTTACTGCAGCAACAATGGCTTTTACTGTTTAGGTTAAGATTTGGGTCAGGGGAGTTGTGCAGTAAGGATGGAGCGTCAAGACAGAGGCTAAAGAGAATGAAGAGTGAGAGTTATTTGTGAGTCATAGGATGTGGTGAGACATTAGAATGTAGAGGGAAAGATTGAGAGCTAGGTTAAGTTTTAAAGGCTTCTGTAATCCTCACTCCCTTCTTAAAACTATTTCAAAATCAGATACAGATCCAGATCCAGATACAAAATCAGATACAGATTCAAGTTTGCTTCGGTAGGATAGTTTGGTCAAGATCAGGCTTTTAATTTCCTAGTAGCCTTTATAAAACATAACCCATTTTTTTCAGCTATCTCTTTTGTCTCTGAGATTCTTGCTGAGGTGGAAGAAGCAAGGCCAAAAAAACAAAACAAAACACAACTAAACACACACACACAACAACAACAACAACAATAACAACAACAAAACAACCTCAGGAGAGTAAGAGAGGGGATTGAGAAGGTTTGACAGAGGTCTCTGGGTAATAGGAAAAGAGGGTCTTCAGCCTTTGTTTGCCTCTTCTTCCATCTCTGTGATGATAATGGGGTAGATTTTGAGAGACATGAGACAGAGAGTTTGAGGGACTAAATCGGAGCGAAACTAAACTCCTATTAGAAGGAATGTTAGTAGGTGGATCTCTCTTACATTTCTGCTGGGACAGTTAATCCTAGGTCAGGCCAGTCTGGGCCTCTGGATCTGACTTTTGCCAATTGAATTTCTAGAGAATTGTCTCAGGGGAAAGGGACATGACTCTCATATGTTTCCAGAAAAGGAGACGACATCCTAAGAACACCATTATCATCTTAGAAATGAAATGAGGGATGTCTGGGTGGCCTAGCTGGTTAAGCCTCTGACTCTTTCTCTTGATTTTGGCTTGGGTCATGATCTCAGGATCATGAGATCGAGTCCCATGTCAGGCACTATACTGGGCATGAAGCCTGGTTAAGATTCTCTCTCTCTCTCTGCTTCTCTCCCCTAAACACACACACACACACACACACACACACACACAGAGAGAGAGAGAGAGAGAGAGAAAGAAAGAAAGAAAGAAAGAGAGAAAGAAAGAAAGAAAGAAATGAGATTGTATACCAGCTATACTAGATATGTAAAATTCTCATAAATAGGCTTCAGTGAGGCTTTCCTTTTTGTCCTGAGTACTCTTCGCTATCCCCTTCGTTTTGTTAATTCCTACCCATCCCTTAGCATGCATGTGTTATCTGCTCAAGGAAACCTTTCCTGAACATCACCTCCATTGGGCTCAAATATAGAAGCCCTCTTTTACATATTTTATTGTTGCTTTTGTATTATTTTTTTACAATCTGTCATAATAGTAGGTGTATACTTACTATTAACCACTGAATTAACCATTGAATCCAGTGCCTATTATAGAGGCTGACACTCAGCAGGTGCTCAGTCAATATTTGTTGTAAACTATCAAGGATCAGGAAGTAGGTTTATCTGTGTGTAGGGAGGTCACCCTTAATGTCTACATTTGACTATTAAAAAAACTTATGTGAGATACTGAAGAGATTTAGAAAACTGTTAAATGAAAGAAATTGACCCAAATGTTTTATTGCTAAGAAGGATGGAGTCTAGAGAGCCTTTATATTATTTCAAGAAGTTTATATACTTTTATGTAAAAGTTATAGTTGTCTACCCCAATTCCAAACTAACTGATGCTATTTCAACTTGAATTACCTTTAGATTTTTCAAAGATGAAGGAGTTGCCCCTGGCTTGCTGCATTGAGCAGACCACAGTTCTTAGGCAGGAAGCAGGGATAGCTATTAGAAAGTCAGCGTCTCTCTCCTTTATGCCCCGTGATTTTTCTGGAGCAGCTGAGAAAAAACTGGATACATTCATAGAAACCTTGAGTGTAGACATTAATAATAATGAAATAAAATGGAACTTGGTTTTGATTCCAGCCACCCAAGTCATTAATTTATAGGAATTCATACTATTCACAAAGGAACTATTTTAGCCAGCAAATCTCTTGTGATTCCATTCATTCATCTTTATCTCTTTGGGGCTTGTCTTATATGAGCAACACTTGGTATAGTGATACACACACTACTACATTTCAGTATTTTCTCAGGGTCTCTATATTATACTTGGAGAGAAATTGAATTATAGTCAATGCCACATGAAAGATGAAAATGCTACCATTTTTGTAACATGTTTATCATGAGTAATGAGAATGTGCCTACCACCCACCCACTTGCTGTCATCAGAGTCTTGACAATGTATTCAGACTTTCTTAGTACAAGGGTGATGGTTTAATATGAGCTGTACAGTTTAGATTTTCTAAGAGATTAAAAAGAAAGAAATAAAGAAAATGTCCTTCAGGTCCACATTACCATTTCTCTAAAGAAAATATATTTTAACCATAGAAAGCTTCAAAGATTAATCTACTATATGATGTTGCTTGGAAGTTAAAAAACACACAAATATAAAATAGGAACAATTACTAGAATACTGTGCAGATTTTCAGTCAAAATTAAACATAGGAATTTGTAACTAAATATGTAAATCAGAAAATGTTGGGAAAATATAAATTCTAAATTGCCTATTTCTCAGATACTTCATTTTAGTAATATGAAAATGTTTTATTTAATCTTACATAGGCCTCCAAAGATTGATTTTTAGCTTCTTTTATTCAGGAATAGACATTAATTTTCTAAGAAGAAGTGGTATCTTGGGGTAAATTTTATTATTATTATTATTATTATTTTAAAGATTTTATTTATTTATTTATTTGACAGAGATCACAAGTAGGCAGAGAGGCAGGCAGAGAGAGATAGAGGAGGAAGCAGGCTCCCTGCTGAGCAGAGAGCCCGATGTGGGGCTCGATTCCAGGACCCGAGATCATGACCCGAGCCGAAGGCAGAGGCTTTAACCCACTGAGCCACCCAAGCACCCCGTAAATTTAATTACTGAAACAATTTGAAAAATGGGAAATATTTATGGGAAAATTGAGTATTCTATTGGTTTTGGAAGTTATCCTGATTATTTACCTCATAATTGTATATTGTATGGAAGTCTAAGTTTAGAATGAAAACTGCCACGTGTATTTTATAATATTATAGAAAACTATTTGGGATTTAAAAAAAACAGTGGATTTATAAAATAGCATAAAATTATGAGAATTTATACTGTTTTTTTTTAAAGTTAGGTAAACTGTGTTGATATTTCTCTGAATATTTCATGTTTCATAGAAGTTTTAATTTCCTAAAGTTTACTTAACTAGAATGGAAAACATTTCACTATCAGCAGAATTTGAAGTGTTCTCATTAGTTATTTTATAATTAATAAAAATAAAGTATAATAAAATCCAGTCAACATCAAAACTGGTGTTATCTTTTAAAAAATATTTATAGTAGACTAAATAACAAGTAAGTCATCTGATTGCAGTCTGTACATCTTCTTTTACTTACAGTTGACCCTTGAACAACAGGAAGATTAGGAATGACAGCCCCCTGAGCAGTGGAATATAGAAATAAAACTTTTGACTTCCCCAAAACTTTGCTAATAGCCTACTGTTGACTGGAACCCTTACTAATAATACAAGTAGCCAATTAGTACATAATATGTAGGGGGGACAAGATGGCAGGGAACTAGGAGGAGGCACCATTTCAACCTGCTCCCTAAAGTGAGCTGATTTTTTTTTTGAATTTTATATATTTTATTTCTTTTCAGCGTAACAGAGTTCATAGTTTTACACCACACCCAGTGCTCCATGCAATGTGTGCCCTCCGCAATACCCACCACCTGGCTCCCCCAACCTCCCACCCCCCGCCCCTTCAAAACCCTCAGGTTGTTTTTCAGAGTCCATAGTCTCTCATGGTTCATCTCCCCCCCAATTTCCCTCAACTCCCTTCTCCTCTCCATCTCCCCATGTCCTCCATGTTATTTGTTATGCTCCATAAATAAGTGAAACCATATGATAATTGACTCTCTCTGCTTGACTTATTTCACTCAGCATAATCTCTTCCAGTCCCGTCCATGTTGCTACAAAAGTCTGGTATTCATCCTTTCTGATGGAGGCATAATACTCCATAGTGTATATGGACCACATCTTCTTTATCCATTCATCTGTTGAAGGGCATCTTGGTTCTTTCCACAG